>QBTX01002488.1:0-10019 GCA_003063285.2 Arachis monticola
AAAACTAATGAAAACATCCCTAAAAGTAGCTCAAACTTACTAAAAACTATCTAAAAACAATGCCAAAAAGCGTATAAATTATCCGCTCATCAATAGTCTATACTTTGCCCGAGATTTGATGGCCCAAACTGGCGTCCAAACGCCCACCAGAGACCTTTTTCTGGCATAAAACGCCGGAACTGGCACTAGAACTGGAGTTAAACACCCAAACTGGCATCCAAGCTGGTGTTTAACTCCAAGAGTGGCCTATGCACATGAAAGCTTCAAAGCTCAGCCCAAACACACACCAAGTGGGCCCCGGAAGTGGATTTCTGCACTATCTGCACTTAGTTACTCATTTCTATAAAGCTAGTTTACTAGTTTAGTATAGCTAGCACTTTCTACTATTGTATTGAGAGTCTTTGACCTTTTGGAGTTCTTCGAACCCTTTTTGGAGGCTAGCCATTCAGCCATGCCTAGACAATTTTGTTCTTATATATTTTCCAACGGTGGTGTTTCTACACCTCATAGATTAAGGTGAGGAGCTATGCTGTTCTTCATGAACTAACGCAAGTATTATTCTTTCTCTTTCAATTCACGCCTAATTCTTCTCCAAGATGTACTCTTGTACTTAATTCAGTTAAGTCAGAATGAAGGGGGTGACCCGTGACAATCACCTACTATCTTCGTTACTCGCTTAGCCAAGATCCGCGTGCCTGACAACCACAAGCGGTTTACATGATGTTCAACGTAGTCATTGGATGACAGCCGGAGTATATTTTCTTGGGTCTCTGATCCTCAATTCACATCGTCTCTCCTGATAACAGAGCATCCGAATATGAGATTAGAACCTTCGTGGTATAGGCTAGAAATAATTGGCAGCATTCCTGAGATCTGAAAAGTCTAAACCTTGTCTGTGGTATTCCAAGTAGGATCTAGGACGGGATGACTGTGATGAGCTTCAAACTCACGACTGTTGGGCGCAGTGACAGTGTGCAAAAGGATCAAGGGATTCTATTCCGACACAAGTGTGAACCGACAGATGATTAGCCCTACAGTAGCTGTGCCTGGTATTTTTAATCCGAGATGAGAAATTCGACAGTTGATTAGCCGTACAGAAACCGTAGTTGGACCATTTTCACTGAGAGGATCATACAGCTTGCCATGGAAGGGAGTTCGCATGATTGGATGAAGACAATAGGAAAGCAGAGGTTCAGAAGCAACAAAGCATCTCCAAACGCTTATCTGAAATTTCCACCAATGAATTACATAAGTATCTCTATGTTATTTTCCGTTTTATTTATCTTTTAATTATTAAATCCTCATAACCATTTGAATCCGCCTGACTGAGATTTACATGATGACCATAACTTGCTTCAAGTCGACAATCTCTATGGGATCGACCCTTACTCGCGTAAGGTTTTATTACTTGGACGACCTAGTGCACTTGCTGGTTAGTTGTGCGGAGTTGTGAAAAGTGTGATCACAATTTCATGCACCAATTGGTAGAGAAAATTTTTATTTTGGATCTTCATTAAAAATTTTGAAAAATGGGTGCACTCATGTATGAACTATTAAACCATATGCATTTCTCTTGATTGAAAAAAAATCAAGAAAGGGGACAAAAGTTACCAAAAAGAGAAAGAAAAATGAATAAGGAATGCATATGTGATTTGAATGAAAGAGTGATGAGCGGGTATTTTATACGCTTTTTGGGGGTATTTTCATATCGTTTTAAGTAGGATTTAGCCACTTTTTAGTATATTTTTTATTAGTTTTTGTGCAAAAATCATATTTCTGGATTTTACTATGAGTTTGTGTYTTTTTCTGTGATTTCAGGTATTTTCTGGCTGAAATTGAGGGACCTGAGCAAATATCTGATTCAGAGGCTGAAAAAGGACTGTAGACGCTATTGAATTCTGACCTCCCTGCACTCGAAGTAGATTTTCTGGAGCTACCGAACTCCAAATGGCGCGCTTTTAATTGTGTTAAAAAGTAGATATCCAGGGCTTTCTAGCAATATATAATAGTCTATATTTTGCATGAGTTTTGATGACGTAAAAGGGTGTCAAAATGCCTGCTCTCTGCCCCATTTTTTGGCGTCAAAACGCCAGAACTGGCATAAAAGTTGGAGTTAAATGCCCAAACTAGCACCAAAGCTGGCGTTTAATTCTAGGAATAGCCTATGCACATGAAAGCTCCAATGCTCAGCCCCAGCACACACCAAGTGGGCCCCAGAAGTAGATTTCTACACTACCTATCTTAGTTTACTCATTTTCTGTAAACCTAGGTTATTAGTTGAGAATAAAAACTACTTTTAGAGATTTATTTTGTACCTCATGACACTTTCACATTTTACATTGTATCTCTACGACATGAGTCTCTAAACTCCATTGTTGGGGGTGAGGAGCTCTGCTGTATCTTGATGGATTAATGTAATTACTTCCGTTTTCTATTCAAACACGCTTGTTTCCATTCTAAGATACTCATTCGCATCTCAACATGATGAATGTGAAGATCCATGACACTTATCGCCATTCTCAACCTATGAACGCGTGTCTGACAACCACTCTCATTCTACCTTAGATTGAATGTGTATCTCTTGGGTTCCTGGTTCACGAATTTGAGTATCTCTCCTGACAACAGAGTGCTTGAATCTGTGCAACCAGAGTCTTCGTGGTATAAGCTAGAATCATTTGGCAGCATTCTTGAGATTCAAAAAGTCTAAACCTTATCTGTGGTATTCCGAGTAGGATCTGGGAAGGGATGACTGTGATGAGCTTCAAACTCATGAATGTTGGGCGTGTGATAGACGCAAAAGGATCAGTGGATCTTATTCCAACATAAGTGAGAACCGACAGATGATTAGCCATGTACATGGACCTTTTTCACTGAGAGGACAGATGTAGCCATTGACAACGGTGATCCGCCAACATACACCTTGCCATG
Source organism: Arachis monticola (assembly GCA_003063285.2). NCBI lineage: Eukaryota > Viridiplantae > Streptophyta > Magnoliopsida > Fabales > Fabaceae > Arachis > Arachis monticola. The sequence continues at coordinate 2,929 of QBTX01002488.1, forward strand.
GAAGGAGCCTTGCGTGTGTGAAGAAGAAGACAGTAAGAAAGCAGAGATTCAGATGACAGAGCATCTCCAAAACTCCAACCTGTTCTCCATTACTGAATCACAAGTACCTTTTATTTCATGCTCTTTTATTACGTTGCAAACAAAAACCCTTTTCATTATTAATCTCCTGACTAAGAGTTATAAGGTAACCATAGCTTGGTTCAAGCCGACAATATCCGTGGGATCGCCTCTTACTCACGTAAGGTATTACTTGGACGACTCTTACTGGGTCGTCCAAGTAATAAACCTTACGCGAGTAAGGGTCGATCCCACGAAGATTGTTGGTATGAAGCAAGCTATGGTCATCTTGTAAATCTCAGTCAGGCATATTCAAATGGTTATTAATGATTTATAAATAAAGCATAAAATAAAGATAGAGATACTTATGTAATTCATTGATGAGAATTTCAGATAAGCGTATGGAGATGCTTTGTCCCTTCCGTCTCTCTGCTTTCCTACTGTATGTTTTAGTTTTAGTTTTTTATTATATTTTTATTAGTTTTAGTTTAAATATTTTCTAGACATTACTATGAGTTTGTGTGTTTTTTGTGATTTCAGGTATTTTCTGGCTGAAATTGAGGGACCTGAGCAAAAATCTGATTAGAGGCTGAAAAGGACTGCAGATGCTGTTGAATTCTGACCTCCATGCACTCAAAGTAAATTTTCTGGAGCTACAGAAACCCAATTGGCACGCTCTCAATTGAGTTATAAAGTAGACATCCTGGGCTTTCTAGCATATATTAATTGTCCATACTTTGCCGAGATTTGATGGCCCAAACAGGCGTTCCAAGTCGGCTCAAGAATTCTGGCGTAAAAGCCGGAACTGGCACAAGAATGGGAGTTAAACGCCAAAACTGGCACAAAAGCTGGTGTTTAACTCCAGAAAAGTCTCTACACATGAAAGCTTCAATGCTCAGCCCAAGCACACACCAAGTGGGCCCGGAAGTGGATTTTTATGTCATTTACTCTCTTTGTAAACCTAAGCTACTAGTTCTCTACAAATAGGACTTTTACTATTGTATTAGAAGATCTTTTGATCATGTTTTTATGATTGAACCCTCTTTGGGAGGCTGGCCATTCGGCCATGCCTAGACCTTGTTCTTATGTATTTTTCAACGGTGGGTTTCTACACACCATAGATTAAGGTGTGGAGCTTGGCTGTACCTCGAGTATTAATGCAATTACTATTGTTCTTCTATTCAATTCAGCTTATTCTTATTCTAAGATATTCTTTGCACCCAAGAACTTGTGAATGTGTGTATTATGTAACACTCATCATCATTTCCTAATTATGAACGCGTCCTGACAACCACTTCCGTTCTACAGGCAACAAGGCTTGAATGTTTATCTCTTGGATTTCTTAATCGGAATCTTTGTGGTAAAGCTAGAATTGATGGCGGCATTAAGAGAATCTGGAAGGTCTAAACCTTGTTTGGTATTCTGAGTAGGATTCAAGGATTGAATGACTGTGACGAGCTTCAAACTCCTGAGGCTGGGCGTTAGTAACAGACGCAAAAGAATCACGGATTCTATTCCAACCTGATTGAGAACCGACAGATGATTAGCCGTGCTGTGAACAGAGCGCGTTAACATTTTCACTGAGAGGACGGGATTGATAGCCACTGCAACGGTGATGCCCAACATACAGCTTGCCATGAAAGGATGTTAGAAGGATTGGATGAAGACAGTAGGAAAGCAGAGAGACGGAAGGGACAGCATCTCCATACGCTTATCTGAATTCTCATCAATGAATTACATAAGTATCTCTATCTTTTATTTTATGCTTTATTTATAAATCATTCATAACCATTTGAATCTGCCTGACTGAGATTTACAAGATGACCATAGCTTGCTTCATAACAACAATCTCCGTGGGATCGACCCTTACTCGCGTAAGGTTTATTACTTGGACGATCCCAGTGCACTTCTGCTGGTTAGTTGTGCGAATTTGTGATAAAGTGTGAGCATGTTGAGACGCTACAGTTTTGGCGCCAGTTGATGATCACAATTTCGTGCACAAGTTTTGGCGCCGTTGCCGGGATTTTTTGAGTTTGGACAACTGACGGTTCATCTTGTTGCTTAGATTAGGTATTTTTCTTCAAAATTTTTAAGAATGATTCTAGAATTTCAGGTGATGTTTACATCATCACAAATCTGATTGATTCTCATCAATTTATCTCTTGAATGCAATCCTTGCTGAAGCTTGGCTTAGCCATGTTAATATTTTTAGACTAAAGCTTTAGACTAACATTGCATGATTCCTGGAATTCTTATAAAAATTTGTGAATCTCTTTATTTTTTTTCAACTCAATTTTCAAATCAAAAAAATTACAAAATCATAAAAAACCAAAATATTTTTATGTTCTTTTTTGAGTCTAGTGTCATCATTTTAAGTTTGGTGTCATTTGCATGTTTTCTATTCTTCTTGCATTTTTCGAATTCATTCAAGTTGTCTTCATTGATTCTTCAAGTTTGTTCTTGATGATTTCCTTTGCTCTGATCTTTAAATTCTCTTGTCTTGAGTGTTTTGTTGTTTCTCAATATGCATTCTCAATTTGTTAGTATCATAGTATACAAACTTCTAAGTTTGGTGTCTTTCATGCATTGTTTATTGATCTTAGTTCATTTGATTATTCCTCATTATTAAAAATCCAAAAAAATTTTTAATTTGTGTTTTTTCATGTCAATAATACAGAGAATTGAAGATTCAGAACATAGCAGAGGATTACACAGAAAAAGTGGCGATTCAAAATAGCCCAGTGAGGAAGGAAAACTTGGCGTTTAAACGCCAGCCAGGGCTGGCTAGGCGTTTACCCACCAAAAGGGTAGCATTTATGGGCGTTAAACGCAGAATGGATACCATTCTGGGCGTTTAACGCCAGGTGGCACAAGAGAAGATTTTGTTTTTAATTCAAATTTTTTTTTCAAGTTTTCCATATTTTTCAAAAATCAAATCTTTTCAAATCATATATTTTCAATCAATATATTTTCAAAATCAATTTCTTCATTTTCAAAAATACTTGCTAACAATTAATTGATTTGATTCGACATTTCAAGTATGTTGCCTTTTCTGTTGAGAAAGGTTTAACGTTTGAATCATATCTTTTCTTGTTAGCCAAGTCATTAATTTTAAATCAAATTTTTTAATTGTTTCAATCATATTCTTTTTAAAACCATAATCTTTCAATCATATCATTTTAATCACATCTTTGTCAAATATAGTTTTCAATCATATCTAAAATTTCAAAATCATTTTCAAAATCACTTTTAATTTCTTTTCTCATTATTTAGTTTTAAAATCAATTACCATTTTTCAAATTTCTTTTAATTAATTCACTTTAATTTTTCGAATATTTCTCCCCATCTCTACATCCTCTATTTATGGACTAACACTCCTCTCAATGCACAATTATCGAACCTAATCTTTTCAGTTCGAATTCTCTACCTCTTCCTTCTAATTTTCTTTTCCTCTGACACATCAAGGATCTCTATACCTGTGACATAGAGGATTCCATATTTTCTTGTTTTCTTCTCTTTCATATGAGCGGAGCAAAGACAAAGCTTCTTGTTGAAGGCTGACCCTGAACTGAAAGGACTGAAAGCAAACTAAGAGAAGCTAAAAGCACAACTCTCTGTAGAGTACCTAACAGAAATCTTCAAAGAAGAAAGACATGGCAGCCGAAAACCACAATGCCAACAATGCAAGGAAGCTGCTGGGTGACTTTACTGCACTACTCCGACTTCTATAGGACCATGATCTTTGAAAAGCTCTGTGTGACTAGGTCAAGCTAACCTCATGCTCTCTTGTAATGGAGAAGCGGATTTTGAGGTGCAAGCTGCAAGAACTCATAGAGATGGCAGACAATTCAAGAAAACACTTATGGACTTGTAAAGGATGTTCTGGTAAAGATTGAAGACCATTACATCTTGCTGATTTCATAGTCCTAGAGACTGGGAAGTCATGGATGAATCCATCATCCTTGGCAAGACCTTCCTAGCAAGCAACAAGAGCTGTGATGATGTTGAAGAGGAGAGAATTGATCATCAAGTGAATGAATCCCTTGTGTTTAAGGCTCAAGGATTCCTCTGTAACCATGGAGAGGAAGCATGAAGAGCTTCTCTCAAAACAGAGGTCAACAAGACCCCACAGTCAAACTCTAAGTTGGGGTTGGGAGGCCACAACCAACTTCTAAATTTGGTGTTGAACCCCCACATTCAAACTCTAAGTTTGGTGTTGGAAGGTTCAACCATTGCTCTGAGTATCTGTGAGGCTCCATGAGAGTCCACTGTCAAGCTAACTTGACATTAAAAAGCGCTTGTTGGGAGGCACCCAATGTTATATTTATCTATTTTCCTTTGTTATTTATGTTTCTATAGTTATGATCATTGGAAGTCACAAAATCAATTGAATAAAGCAAAAACAGCATGAAAACAGAAAGAAAAATAGCACACCCTGGAGGAAAACTTGCTGGCGTTAAACGCCAGTAAGGGCAGCAAATGGCGTTTAAACGCCAAGAAGGTTGAGCAAGTTGGGCGTTTAACGCCAGAAGGGGCACAAACTGGCATTAAGTTCAGAAGGGAAGAAGTGGCGTTTAACGCCAGAATGGACACCAGCCCGGCGTTAACGCCAGATTGGGAAGGAGCTTTTTGCTCGCCACTTTGTGCAGGGATGAAGTTCTTGACACCTCAGGATCTGTGGACCCACAGGATCCCACCTACCCACCACTCTCTCTTCTTCTTCACCATTCACAATCACTCATACTCTTCAAAAACCCCTCACTATCAAATCCCACCATTCTCTTCACCATTCAAATTCATCCTTCAATAAAACCCACCTACTCACCATCCAAATTCAAACCACTTTCCCTCCCAAACCACCCATATTGGCCAAACCTACCCCTTCTCCACCCCTATATAAACCCATTTCACTTCATTTTCACACTACACACACTTTCTCCCCTTGACGAACCAAGGCCGCATCCGTCTCCTCTATTTCTTCTTCCTTCTATCTCTTCTTCTTCTTTCTCAATTTTTTTTGTTCTAAGTTTGGTGTGGTAAAAGCGTTGCTTTTCGTTTTTCCATAACCATTTATGGCATCAAGGCCAGAGAAACCTCTAGAAAGAGAAAGGGAAGGGCAACTTCCACCTCCGAGTCATGGGAGATGGAGAGATTCATCTCAAGGTGCATCAAGACCACTTCTATGAAGTTGTGGCATGAAGAAGGTGGTCCCAGATCCCTTTTCAAACCAAAAAGGTCACTTATCAAGGTTGGACCAAGTCCTCATGGATATCTGTGTGGAAGGAGCTCAATGCAACATGAGATCCCATCATAGACATGATGAGGATTCCTCATCATGAAATCCCTGAGATGCCTCAAGGGACGCATTTCCTCCAAAAACTATTGGGAGCAATCAACACCTCCTTAGGAGATTGAGTTCCAACATGGGACAATAAAGGGTGAGACACCAAGAACATTCCTCTTCATAAATTAGAGAATATAAGAATCATGAGAGAGGAACAACAAAGGCAAGGAAAAGACATTAGGAGTCAAGCATTCCATAAAGATCTTCAAGAGGAAGAACAGCCGCCTCCTAAGGTGGACCCGTTCTTAATCTCCTTGTTCTTTAATTTCTATTAAGGTTGCCTATACTTGAACTTTTTAAGCGAATTTTTTATTTTTATTATGATAAAAAAGATAATGCATGAATGTGTGAGTGAAAAGAAGTAATAATGTAGCTTCATAAATAATGATAAAGTTTAGCACTTATAAGTGTCTAGTGCACTTAAACAGTTTATGAAAAGTAAGAGATAAAATAAAAAAAAAAAAAATAAATTTGTTTAAAAAAATGTTCTTAATCTGAAAAGGAAGATTGCATGAATTTCGAATTTTAAGGTAGGACAGGATTAATATATAGAACTCTGTGGTGATGTTCCACCTTAGTGACTTGGGGTGGCTTGTTCTTGGTTCTTGAAGGGCAAATCTTACTTTATGTGGTTTCTGGATAATTAATGCTGACAGTGCATATGCTGAGATTCTCTAGTTGTTGGATTATTCTTGCTTTTCCTTGCCTTTTTTGCTCATGTAATGTGGTTTGGTTCTCTCCTTACATACATAAGATTGATTCTTTAATAGAATTAAGTGATTCTACTTTCAATGAAAGAGGGATTGTATTCTTGGTGGCTACCACATGAATTCTGAGTGATTTAGTCGTTCGAAACAAGAACTCAATTCTCTAGGGAGCCATTAAGAATTTGAAGATTCTTAGTAAGGCTTCACAAAAATCTTTATAAAAAAAAAAAAAAAAAAAAAAGCAATAAAAAATAAACAAATAACAAATGTGAAGCAAAATCATTAAAGAGAGGAGTTCATGTATCAATAACAAATTTGGCAAACAAGAGTGCGGCTTAAGAACCCTGAGACTCTATCCTCTCATTGCTCAATATGGTGGGAGTATCTTGGAAGTGGCGGTAAATCTCAACTCATGATCTTGATATGAAACATTTTGTGGTCACGCTCCTTTATCGCCTACTCAGAATTGATGTCTTCGTGGCATGGTAAGTAGTAGGGCACTCGTGGTGTGTCAATACTGGATTAAGATCAGAGCTTGCTTTGGGCCCACGGCGCACCATTGATCTTTCATACGAGTTGTATTCTGTATAGAATTCGGAAGTCGAATCGTGAGTGACCAATTCACACTTCTATGGTGCACAAACTTAGGAGTCATTTCAAAGTAACAGCTTGAGTCTTTGTGAGAATTTCTTAGCACGTATCCCTTAATAGAGATATGGAGAAGCAATCATCTGAATTTCAAAGGAAGAGTGAGATGCCAAAACTGTTCAGAGACAAAAAAGCTAAAGCCCGCTCTCTAATTAAAGATACTTGATTTTATAGATGTTTTTTGGAATCATGCACTATTCTCTTTTTTTCTTTGATTTTCAAAAAAAAAAAAAAAAAAAAGATTTAAAATTTGGGTTTGGTTGATGACGGATAATTTATAACGCTTTTGATTGTTTTTAGGTATTTTTTAGTATGGTTTGGTTAATTTTATTATA
>QBTX01002490.1:8726-19096 GCA_003063285.2 Arachis monticola
ATTGGTTTTTGACAGTGTCACAGATTGCAAGAATTCAGTTAAAACTGAGAGGATCTTCTGATAGGAAGTCCATCGAAAACTTGCAAGTTCTGTGGCATTAGAGAAACTAATTGAGCTTTAGCTCAAAAGTTGTTTTGCTCCAATTGCAGGATGAGATGCATTCTTCCATGAAGTTGGAATTGAGGTGAGTAAAGTCACCAAGGCACTTCCTTGCATCTGAACCATTGTTGTTTAGACCAGTTGGCCATTCCTTCTTTTTCGAGATAATTCTGGTTTCTCTCCTAGAGATGTTGTCTTAAGCCTTTCCTTAAGCTTCTCTTTACAAGTCCTTTCAGGTTCAGGAGTCTGCTTAAAAAGAATGTTTGTTCATCCTGCTTCTGCTCTATGAAAAAGAACGGAGGCAAGTAGAAAGAAAAAATGAAGTCCTTATGTCACAGTTATAGAATTCCTTTATGTAAGAAGAAGAAAGAGAAAGAATTAGAAGAAGAGAAGAAGAGAAAATCGAACACAGCGAAGGAGAATGAGTTGGTTCAATTTTGAGGATGGAGAAGAGGATGTTAGTAATGAATTAAAAAATAGAAAAAAAGAGATGAGAGAAGAAAGAATTTCAAATTTAATTAAAATAAATCAAAAATATTTTTGTTTTTATTTTTAAATATTAGTTAGATATTCAAAAATCAAAAAAGGAAAATTTAAAATTAAATTGAAATTTAAAATAATTAGTTAATGAAAAGAAAATTTTGAAAAATAGGTTAGTGATTTTTCAAAAATTGGAGAGAGAAAGTTAGTTAGGTGGTTTTGACAAAAAGAAGAATTTTAAAAATCAAAACAAAAAGTTAGTGGTTAATTTGAAAAAGATTTTGAAAATCAATTTTGAAAAAAGAAGAGGTTAGAAAAAAGGATTTGAAATTAAGTTTGAAAAAGATATGATTGAAATTTATTTTGAAGAAAGATTTGAAAAAAGAAATTTAAAAAAAGTTTTTTTTTTTGATTTTGAAATTAAGTTGATTACTTAAACTAACAAGAAACTAAAGATATGATTTCTAAAATTTAAAGATGGAACCTTTCTTAATAGGCAAGTAACAAAACTTTAAAATCTTGAATCAATCACATTAATTGTTAGTTAAAGAATTTGAAATTATTGAAAACAAAAAATAAGAAATAGATTTGAAAATCAAATTTAAAAAGAAAATTCGAAAATTATGAAAGAAAATTTTTTTTTGGAAAGATTTGATTTTTGAAAAGATAGGATTTTTTAAATTGAAAATTTGACTTGACTCATGAGAAACCAACTAAATTTTTAAAAATTTTTTGACTAAGTCAACCAAATTTTTCGAAAATTTTATTTTTGCAAAAAGGGAAAGATATTTTTTTTATTTTTTTGAATTTTTAATGATTTTTTTTTTAAAAAAACACAAAATTGACATAAAAAATTGAAAATTATGAATCAAAACACATAATGCATGCAAGAACACTTTGACATGTAAGATGAACACCAAGAACACTTTTGGAATGTCAGATGAACACTCAAGAACTTATTTTTGAAATTTTTTTTAAATTTTTAAGAAAGACACACATTGCAAGACACCAAACTTAGAAATTTTTCAAACTATAGACACTAAAACAAATTAACAAATGCATATGAAAAACAAGAAAAGGACCAAAACAAGAAAGACATTGCAAAGATCAAAACAAGCGAAATTCATCAAGAACAACTTGAAGATCATGAAGGACACATGCATGAGTTTTTTCAAAAATTTAAGAAATTAAAAGATGCAATTTTGACACCAAACATTAAAATTTTGACACAAGACTCAAACAAAAACACAAAATTTTGTTTTTATGATTTTATTAAAATTTTCTTTTTGGATTTTTGAAAATTAATTTGAGAAAAGAAAAATAAGGAAAATCAAAACAAAAATTTTTAATAAGAATCCAGGAAGTCATGCAATGTTAGTCTAAAACTCCGATCCAAAAGAATTAGACAAGGCTTACTAGCCAGCCAAAGCTTTCAGTGAAAGATTCGGTCCAAAACCAACCTTAGGCATGGCCAATGGCCAGCAAAGTTTTAGCAGATCATTACATTCAACAACAAAGGTGATAGAAATTAAGACAAGCTCTTGTGATGATGAGTTGAAACCTCCGGTCCAAAAGATTTAGACATTGGGCTTTACAGGCCAGCCAAGCTTCAACAGATCATCATGAAACTCTAGAATTTATTCTCACAAATTCTTGAAGCCATAGAATAAATTTATTTAATTTCATATTTTTTTTTTGGATTAAAAAAAATTTTTTTTTCGAAAAACAAAAGCTTAAAAATAAAATTAAAATTACCTAATCTGAGCAACAAGGAGAACCGTCAGTGGGCCAAACTCGAACAATCCCCCGCAACGGCGCCGAAAAAACCATTGGTGCACGAAATTACGATGATCGTTCATTCCTTTGTAACGGCGCTAAAAAACTCAATACGCACATTCATAATTTTATTTTTTTTAGTTCATATTTTAGAATGTCCACAACTAAACCAGCAAGTTCGACTGAGGTGATCCAAGTAGATAAACCTTACGCGGAGGTAAGAGTCGAGATACCACGGAGTATTGTGGTACCTGAAGCAAGCTATCGTCATCCTTGTAAATCTCAGTCAGTGAGATTCAAATGGTATGGTAGTTTAGTAATTAAAATATAAATAGAAATTAAATAGAGATAGAGATACTTATGAATTCGCTTGTATTGGGAAAATTTTCAGAAAAAGATATGGCAGATGCGTTGTTACTTTGAATCTCTGCTTTTCCTATTGCTTCATTCCAATCTTCTGTGTACATCCTTTTCTATGGCAAGCATGTATGTTGGTGGGATCACGTTTTAATGGTTACATCCGTCCTCTCTAGTGAAAAAATGTCCAAGCTACGGGTTCACGACGGGCTAAATCATCTGTCGTTCGATCGGATGCTGATTGTAGGAATATGGATCTTATATATCCTTTTGCTGTCATTGATCACCACGACCCTCAATCAAAGCTGAATTTGAAGCTCGTACTAACTATCCCTTCAGATACCTACTTAATACCTACGAGACAAGGATTAACTTTCGGATTCAGAATGGCTGACAATAGATTCTAGCCTATACACAAGACTTACAGTTGAAGGCTCTATTGTAGAGAGGCAATCAGACGCAGGACTAAATCAGAGAGATATGTATTCAAACTTGTTTTCATGTAGAACGGACGAAGTGTTTATCAGTCCGCCGTTCATGAGTGAGAGATGGTGATTGGAGTTCACATAATTATCACAACATTCATCATGTTCTTGTGTGGAACTGAATATCGTAGAGATAGAAATAAAGGCTATGAATTGAATAGAAGAACAATAGTACTTTGCATTAATATGAGGAACAGCAGAGCTCACACCTTTAATCTATGTGTGTAGAAACTCCACCGTTGAAAATACATAAGTGATAAATAGGTCATGGCATCGGCTCCCAGAGGAAGAAAACCAAGACAAAGGTGATCATCACAAGATCCCTAATACAATAGTAAAAAGTTCTATTATACTAAACTAGTTTAGGGTTACAGAAAAAGTAAATGATGCAGAAATCACTTCCTGGGCCCACTTGGTGTGTGCTTGGGCTGACATTGAAGCTTTCACCTGTAGAGGTTTCCTTGGAGTTAATGCCACGTAGTCTGTACTTTTTGTCGGCGTTTAACGCCAAATAGGGAGAAAGCTGGCGTTTAAACGGCCAGTTTGTGTCATTCTAAACTCGGGCAAAGTTGGACTATTATATATTACTGAAAGCCGTGGATGTCTGATTTCCAAAGCAATTGAGACGGCCATTTGGTTCTGTAGCTCCAGAAAATGCTATGAGTGCAGGGAAGGTCAGAATCCAACAACATCTGCAGTCTTTGTCAGCCTTTGAATCAATTTTTGCTCAGATCCCTCAATTTCAGCCAAAATACTGAAATTACAGGAAAAAAAAACACACAAACTCATAGTAAAGTCAGAAATGTGAATTTTTAATTCTAAAAACTAATAAAATATACTAAAAATAGCTAAATCATACTAAAAACTATTTAAAAAAATGCCAAAAAGCGTATAAATTATCCGCTCATCAGAACAAGATTTGAGATTGTGCCTCCAATGTACACAGATGGACTATGCCGATAACATTAAGAAGAGATCCTTTGCTACCACACAGTCATCGTGGTCGGGTGTGGCCGTTTGTTCGGTGGAAGGCAACAATATTTTGGATTTGTCCGCGTTCTTAGTATCTTGATATGTTCCGGCCTTTCTTGGTGGTTTGATGAGTTTTGATTTTAGAATTTCTTTGATGATTATCCTCCCCGCTAGTGTTAAACTACGTATAAGAATCAAAAATTTGAGGTGTTTAGTTGAAAACCTTTCTTACTATTTGGAGTTTTATCATCGTCTCTGTAGCTTGTTTTGTCAGACTTTCGAGCTTGTCTGAGCTCTTCGATGTCAATCGATTTGGCCTTTGGCTTTTTCCTGGAACTCGGCAAGGGTTTTAGGCTTGGCAACCGCAATTGTTTCCTGGAACTTTCCAGGTCGGAGGCCACATTTAATTGCATTGCAAATGGACTTCGGGGTGGAGGTCGGGTATATTGATGGCGACTTTTGTGAAACGAGTCATATAGTCCTTCAAACTTTCGTTTTGCCCCTGCTTGATGGTATTCAGATAGTCAGAGTCATGCAGATATATTGTGGATCCAGCGAAGTGTTCTTCAAACAGCTTGGCCAGTTGCTGAAATCGTCAGATGGAACCTGCAGGCAAAGCACAAAGCCAATCAAAGTGCAGGGCCGTCTTAAATTAATTCGAAAAAAAACAACGCATAATACAGTATCTGAACTTGCACGTTAACTACATGATCTCTACCTTGACTCGGCAATTTCTTCGAGGACTTCTTCGGATCTCGAGCATCGTAAGGCCCTTGCAAACTGTAATGTAGTGATACTGTGAGAGTTAGTGGTAAGGTAAACCTTCGCGGTAGCTCAAAGTTCATTACTTCTGGCGTGAAAGGACCCATGAGCTCGTCGGATTCGGCGTTTTCATCTTCAGGTTGAGCTCCCTCAACCCGGATGGTCTCCGAGACATGGGAAGGGCCAGAATGATGTTCATCATCCTCTGGTACGTTTTGGTGATGAGTGTCGTATCTCGATCCGGGCATTGTTCAGCTCGGCAATTTGGGCGGCCATTCTTTGGTTTTCCACTCGTCCATACGTTGATTAGCCTGTTGTAACTCGGTTACCATCCTCAGAAGTTCGGATGGGGAAGGGGGTGGTACGTCAGCCATGAGCATAAGTGAAGGGTGGAAGTGACAAAGAAAAAAGCTTATTTCTTCGGTTCCCACGGTGGGCGCCAATTGTTTTTGCTTTGTAAAATAGATTGGCCTTTAGTGATGAATGCTTGCCGAGCTATCACCTCGGTGGCTGAGCGTCCAATCCTTGAGTCCGAGCTCTTCTTTCAAATGTGGACTTGAAACCGTGCGAAACAAATGAGGAGGAGTGTTAACTGCAAAGGCACTCGAAGCTTTAAGTCAGTATATTGTACTATTTGTCACTTACCGAAGAAAATACTTTTCCTGACTTATATGGTAAATTGTTCGGCCGTTACGTTTTTAGCATTAAGGTCGGTTACGAAAAGGTGGGTAACGTATCTTAATTGTGTACCGTTTTGTCGTCGGTTATGATGGAAGCATTTATCTTGACTGAGTTTATGGCTTCATGAATGGAGAGCTTATAACGGGATTCCATGCCAATTATAGGCTCATTTATGACGAACCATATCATATTTACATTTTTATTTAAAATTTTTTTTTTTTTTAATTAATTTAGTTTCGAAAAACTAATAAATTAAATTTTTTAACTGATCTAAATTAATATTTTTTATAAAAAAATGACTATATACTTATCTCTATTATAAAAAAATAACTAAAATACTCTTTTATATATATATTATATAAATAATAAGATTAATTAATTATATAATATTTAATTTATTATTAAAAAATATTTTAAAAAAAAAACGTTTTTAAAATCTTTATCTAAGTGTCTCCCTTATATTATATCAAGTAAAAACTGCTAACAAAAAAACTGCACTGGTTTCATGGGTTAATCGGTTTATTCTTTGAATGATTTGTTATCCACTAAATTTATTTTAATTGAACTTACCTAATAATTGATTTTCATTTTATGTGATTGAACCGAACAAATCGGTATGATTCTTAGAACCATAAATTAAAAATAAAAGAAAAGAGATTTTTTATTTGGATCAAGTTATTTTCGTGTCACTTCAAAATCTTAGATTTTTTTAAAAAAAGTAAAAACATAAACATAAGTTATTTTTGTAAAATTAATATTTTAAAAAATTATTAAATTTAATTTAATAAATTTATTATATTATTATTTAATAACTTTTAATTATTAATTTTATATAAAAATAAATATATGTCGAATCTTATTTTTAAATTTTATATAAGAATTTATTTTAGATTAATAATCAAAATTTAATTTTTAAAAAAATTTCGTGATTTTTAATTATTTATTTTATCTTTCATCACTCTTATTAACAGTAATTTTAATTTTTTATCAAAATAATATAAAATGTTTAATTGATGACATATATGATATCTAGTATATCTAATTAGACGTTAAATAAATGTGTCTAACCAAAATTTATTAAATTTAGTCACTAATTAATTAAAATTAGCAGTTTATATAATTTGAAAAAATAGACTAAAGTGATAGAATTTTATTAAATATAATCTAATTATAAAAAAAAAAAAAAAAATTTAAAAATTATGTATATTGTGCGGATTAATTATTTCACATTATTAATCGTTGACAAAAAAAAATTGTTAATAGATCGACAAAATGACAAAATGATTAGTTTGTCATTTTTAAAAAAAAAACTTATTTTAATGATAAATTTTTTTAAAATACGGAAATAAAATAAAAAAAAACCTTTTTTAAAAATAAATTTAACTATTAATCTAATTTAATTTTAAGTCATATTTTAATGTTAAAAAATAATTTTATACATATATTCAAATTATATTGAAAATTATATCGTAAAAAATAATTTATATTTTATTATATAACAGCGTAAAATAATTATTTAAAAAAATCAAAATGTGATTAAGAATTGAATAAAATATTTTATGATCAGAATTCAACTGCAAAATATTTGTACATCTTTTCTATTGAATATTATTCAAGTAAATTAAATTTTTTGTAAAATAAAAAAATACATATTTAATCACCAATAAATAATAAAATTTTTAATTTGATAAAAACTTATTTTTAAAAAAATTCAATAATAATTAATGTCTCTTATTTTCTAAAATAAATTTTTTTGGTCTTTTCACTTTAAAAAAAGTTTTAAAAATTAAAAAAAATATCCTAAAAATTGATATATATTTTCACAATATGAAATTTTCGTTTGTATGCTATTTTTTTATGATTTTTAATTCTTTTTTTTTTTTTTTTTTTCTCTATATTTATTTTTTTATATTTTTGTCTTCCGTATATTAATACAGAAAGAAAAAATTTTACGTACAGAGGGGACTAGCAGATTTTGTAGTTTAGCCATTAATGATATTTTTAAATGGGTGAAATTATATCTAATAGTATAGGAATCATTCAATTTTCTTTTGATAATTAATGTGCTGGCCATAATTTAACAAAAGGTTGTTAACCCCTAACCACTTTTCAACAGAAAAATTAGGATGTACACAACCAAAATATAATACAACATGCATTATATGTAGTCATTAATTAAAAGCTAGCACTTTTTTTGGTACTTCCATTACAAACCAAAATATAATACCCAAAAACATGCATATGATGTAGTCATAATTAAAGCTAGCACTATTTTTTGGTCCTTCCATTGATAGGTTTTTTAATAGAAATAAACGACGTATTAAATTATGTAATGGAATAAAATAAATAAGACTACAACATTTTCACGTTTACAAGGATATAATATTAATATAATTACGGAAAGCTTTGGAAACCACAATAAAATCAGCCACAAAAAAGCCATAATTTGCCTTATTAACATCATTAATTGTGCGACAATTCACCTAAATGTTAAATTTAATTTTTTTTTTTTTTTTTTTTTTTTTTTTTTTTTTTTTTATTTTTATAAAAGAGCATAATCTATTATAATTCATAACATCACTATTAACTTATAATATAAGATATCCTCAAAATATACATTAAAACTGAATTCTTCATGGAAGCATGCACGTAGTTTCCTCATTATTCTTTCTTTCTTTGTATTTATCCAAACTTGTCCTTGTTGCCACCACTATCAACGAATCTATATAGACTATAGTACCCTTTAATCATATATAATATAAATTTACAAAGTTTATAGTAAATAAAATGCTTCATAACTTTGATCTTTTCCATGAATTACACATGAAATAAACTACACAGATTGTGAAATTTTGTGGTCGTTAGTTTCTCATCAGGTGAGTAGTTTTATTTGGATTAATAAATTAAAATAAAAAAACTTTTGAAAAAAAAAGAAGTGAAAGAGAGAAAATGAAAGAGGAGGAAGGTGTAAGTGAAGAAGAAAGTGTTAGTGAATTGGGAATTTGAGAATTGGAATTCTGCAAAAAGAGAGAATTGGAGAAGATTAGAAAGAGAGATTTTGGTAGAGATAAAAATTTAGGTGATTGCTATGGTACGATAATAAATTTTATATGTACTTTTTTTTTTTTTAATATTGAAAGAGTAGAGGATACAACTCTTTTTTTCATGTGGATTTTATTTTCCACGTCAACATTTAATTTTTTCTTTTTTAAATATATATTATATCAACACTTTTATTATTTATTACCCCTTTAATTAAATAAAAATAAAAATATATTTTTAATTCAATTTTATTAAAAGTCTTTAAAACATCCTTCATTTTATTTGATTGGACAAAAATACCCCTTTCTTTTAAATCAATCAAATTTTTAGAATTCAATTAATCATAATTTTATATTTCAATAATTTAAATAACAAAACAAAAACATATTAAAAAAAATAAAAAAATCAATCTTCTTTCAGTTTTTCTAATTCCCCTAATCATTCATCTTCCTTTGAAGCAAAGCAAAAACATATCAAAAATATTAAAAATCAATCTGTTCTTCACCATCACCTCTTCACCAATATCATTCGTGCAGCCCCTTCCCCCTCTAAAAGGCAAACCCCCAAAACGGCAAAAACCCTTAAAACCAATTAAAATTGATACTATATTGATCTTAGTAACTAGTCACTCACGAAATTTAAAGAACCTAAAAGAGGAGAAGGAAGGCTAAACCACTGGGCAAATACTGCCTTCTTTTCCTCTATGGAAGTTCTTTGAATGTCCCTTCGCCCTCCATCGTCGAGCCTCGTCCAGCCGTCGTCGTCCAGCGCCTCTCCCTTTCTGGCAGCCACCACGTCTTCCTCCACTCCTCCCTGTACTCTGTCACTCTCTGTCTGCATCATCAACTCCTCAAGAATGGAGCCTCTGACTCAAGTTGGTTCTTAATTTTTTTTCGCGCATGTTTGATTTTTCACTGCTTCTATTTGTTTTTTCTGTTCTGTTTCTTGAGTTAATTTTATTTTCTTAAGAATAATTAATTAAAAAAAAAAAAAAAAAATTTGAGAACATGAAATTAGTTTTGGTGTTAATGTATGAGGCGATAGTTTTGTTCTTTTTTGTTCCTTTTTTAATTTTCATATAATTGTTGAGTTATTATGTTTCTGTATTTTCCTGGATTTTGTTCCTTGTGTTAAAAAACCAATTAAGACTAAAGATATGCAATGTGTACTGTTTGGTCAAATTAGAAAGTAAGAGTATCCATTGGGCATTATTAAATATGATACACTTTAGAATATCATTGTTGAGATATATAGGCTTGGAGATTAAGCTTTTCCAATTTCAGAGTTGTTTTTTTTTTCCCTTCTATGAATTTAAAGATGATCATAGAATATCAAACACATTTTTGTCTTCTTTTAATTTTTCTCGTTACCAAAAAAAACCATGAAGGAATTATGAGGGTGAGACCCGGACATAAAATGATTTTTTCCAAATAAATTCAGTATGTTTCTTACTTGGTATGCGAAGCTGTAAAATTTTTAACTTTCAATTCAGGGGAAATTTTTTTACCCCCCAATGCTAAAAATTTCTCTTGTGACTACCGAAAGAATTGCTTTTTCTACCTTGGGTTTTCTTTTTTTGTTTTTTACAATCCCAAATTTTTTTTTAAAAAAAATTTTTTGGATTAAATTTTTGCGGTCCCCTTTTTTCCCAAAATTTGGGGGGACCTTTGTCCAAAAGGTTTTTTTTTTTTTTGAATTTTCATTTTTCACCCAACT
>QBTX01002491.1:0-19088 GCA_003063285.2 Arachis monticola
AGATGAATAAAAAAGAATAAGAAAATTTTTTTTTTGAAGATAAAAAAAAAACACAAGAAAAGATAAAATTAAAAAAAGACAAACACAAACAAAAAAACGATACAAAAAAGAAAAAGAAAAAAAAAAAAAAAAAAAAAAAAAAAAAAAAAAAAAAAAATATAAAGAACCTAATAAAAAACAAACAAAATAAAGAGAACATAAAACCATATAAATACAAGCTCCAAAAATATCAACAAAGAAAAAGAAAGTACTTCATTAGCCTTCGTTCCTCATAATTGGATACAGAATATGTTTCCGTTTAGTACGCACTCCCAGTCCATTGTTTCCAATGCTTTACTTATCTTCTAATAGCCAAGAGCAGAGGTTCTTTCCTTTTATCATTTATATTAGTCCTTATTACTTAACATATTGCTATACCTTTTCATATGCACAGAAATAATAGAAGCATACAACCTCCCCCTGATATGGTTTGAGTGTTAAGAGCAAATTAATGAGCAAGCAACTAGTACGATATTTGTGACTTTGGACGACACGAGTGTTATGTATAGCATTTCACATCAGTTACAATATTTCTGAGACTCAGAAGGTAATTACTTCTACAAGACCAAAAAATGTATTTTTTTTATTTAATGTTATAAAAGAAGAGAGTGTATAGTGAAAACCCCCCATCTTAGAAGTTGTCAAAAAGGAATGACTAGTATCATTGGACTAACAACTGAATTATTTATGTTGCATGAGTAATCCATTTCAGACAATGCCGAATGTAGCCCCGAGTATAATTAATCTGCATTCCAAGAATGTCGATCGAGTCTTATACCAAGTGCGTACACGAGAGCTTGTACGTCATGAAGCTCATTACGGCATAGAGACGTCAGAGCCATGTGCATGCACACGATATCTTGCTGCATTGAGTGTGATTATTGCGTCTCAACCAAAGTATAGCATTAACACCGGTTGCGAGCGTCATAGCCCACGCGCCTTCGCACGTGTCATTAGATCTAGATATGCATTTGTAAATCGAAGTGATGTGCACGCCTTGTCAGTCAACGACTCTATAGATCCACAGTTATTGCTTTCTTATTGAGTGCGACCAGTTCTCCAGATTAGAGCACTATTTAGCCCCTGAGGACAGAAAGACTAGCTCATCATGATCAGCCCTTACTACGATCCTAATTGTAACACCTTATTTACTACATCGAAGAATGACTCTTTTGCACTCCGTTCACGCACAACATCATTTGGCACAGCTACTGTTTGCTCAAAGGTGAATGATGAGTCTTTTCTCTGATCTTGACAGCACTAGTATCGCGAATCATTTTTATGAGTGACCCATACGTCGTGAGCATTCTATCGGTATTCGTCTTCTATCGTTACTTGAGATGTGCAGTTAATGCCTTATGCAATGCACACTTATATTACGAACTAGGCTCCACGGAATCTTGTCTGCATCTGATAATCTGTATTATTCATATTTGATGCGAAATAGCATCACATTGTATGTGATGTGAAAACCAAATCAATGAGATGTATTAGCTATTGAATGAACACCTATAAATAAATGGCATTCTTAGAATTAAAATAAAAAAGATAAACAAACAAATAAATTTTTTTTTTTTAGTAATATATAATATATATTCTAAATATTTAAACAACTAATTGATTCCCCATCTTTAGTTGAGGGAATCTGATTCCCTTTGGGTTCGCATGTCATGTTGCCTACTTAACCTTGTAACGATTGTTAAGAACTCTTAAGGTTATGGACATGTTAGTGACGACTTTCCTTATCCTATCCAGCTATTACGTTGTCAGTTTATCCTTAGAAGCGAGACTCGACTCATTTGAGTTTCAGTGAGAATTTGCAATCACAAAGCATTGTCTAACGGTATCCCAAAATAGGCGCTTCAACATGACCATCTCAAGCTCCTAAATATTGAGAAACTGAACTAGAGAACCACCCAAACCAGGGTGTTTGAATATCATGTCTGGATAGTTCTCCATTCACCATGCATTCAAATTATGCTTGCACCCTTCTTCTTGTGACCATCTTGTGTCATGCACACAGTTGTGATTAGCAATCTGAGTTCTCACTGAGGCATCCAACAGCTTCCTCATAGACCCATTCATTATAGTATTCTCATCCAACACGATATACCTTTTTATTCAGAGTCTTGTACCTATTGCGCCTCACAACTGTAGAATCATGCGCAGTTGTCAATTATTGCCAACACATATCAAACCTCTGCACGCCAATGCTCTTTGCTTTCATTTTAATCTCAATACTTCTAAGATGAATTACTTGGAGAGGATTTACTTATCCAACCTTTAATAAAGGAGATGGAGGTGATGTTTGGGGAGAAGTCTACTAGTCCAACAACCTTAGCAAGGTGATATTCCATAGTAGCTCCTTCCCTGTGAGCTTCTGTCCTTTGACAACACTTAAATATCTCCATCGTCTAAAACGTTTAGCCAAATCTATAGACTACTCATTGTCTAAAGCTTCCTACTTGTACTTTCTTTCTAATTACATACATGTATCTCTAATATTCATTAATTCAACCGATAGGGTACTCAGAAGAGTTGTTTTGCATCTTCTAGTCAGTACCACCTAGTCATCTATCGCAAGTTCCATGAGAAGAACTTCTAAGTGATGATTCTACTCTATAATATGAATGAAATTTCATTCTATATATGAATTGCCATTCGTAACCTCGAAGCTCAGTATCTCGTAACAATTTAACCATGTTGCCGTTAGTACGCTCTGTTAACCCTTACGCACCCTTTTGCTAAATCATTTTCGCATATAGTCACACGCCCTCATTTATCTCCAGATTTTTCTATATCAATGTAAACTATGAAGCGTGTGACAAGAGCAGAGTCTCCTGAGAATTCTCTAAAGCTAGATACACGAGCTTCTCCTCATTTTAGACGCTCTCATAATTAGGTCAATTCAGATTGTGTCCGCCGTGGTTCCAATCTGACCATTCATTAGATGTGTGCCTCAATCAATTCCAGTCCATTTTAGAAGACAGTCCTGCTCCTACTCCTCTGAAGAGTGCGCACCAAAGATTCTATCCGTCTCATCCGTTCTGCATTTGAAACTGTCATGAATTTAATCACCTGTACGTCGAATGTGGGTCCTGAGTGTCTGGACATTGCGTGTAAATGATTGACACTCTTTTTAGACGACGCTGTCTTTCTTTAAAATCTGTGAAGCCGCGATTCATGAAATAGTTCCACTGTATCCTTGAGGATCGAATATATCCAGGAGGATAATCCATGTGCACTTTCAATATCATGTATATGACTTTCTCGTGAAATTTATGTTGGGATATTGGTCGACTATAACTCTATTTGGAGTTTGCCAGTTGTAATTTATGCTACAATGGGTGCATATGATTTGGTTTTTAAGGTTTATCTTGCGTTACTAATATGGATTGGATCTTTATGTTCCAAATGTGAAGCAAGTGGGTATCCACACTAACATGGATTATGCTAACATCCTCTCATATTCCTTTTAAGAACTAGGATAATTGCTTCTTTGTGAGTTCACGGCATTCACGTACAGTCAATCGTGAGCGATCAAGCACCCATTTTTGTAACAAAGACTAACAGAAGTATATGAAAGAAGAGAGATAATTTATAAAGTATGCAACAGCTACTCCCCAAAAATTGGGAAAGCTGATATGGTCAAAGAGATGTTTATATTAATGTACGTTAACGAGGTTAATGTGGAGTAATAGCGTGGTTCATAGGCTACATATGTAAGACTGTGTTCATAAGCATATGCGGCTTAGTTCAGGCTCAGACACTACAAAGTGGTGCCCCCATGAGCATTACGTATCACAGTCTGTTAACAGCGACCATCACCCGTATGGCTCGGATTGCGAGTCCATCTAGTTTAACTCTTGTGGTGGATTTATGAAAAATTGAGTGTCATCGATCAAGTACACCTCCCATAACTTATTATTACTATGGTATGTAGTCACAACATGAGACCGTTTTCGTGTTGTGATAGTTAAGGAGTGCACAGGGAATTGAAGAAAAGCCTGAGCGATTTGAAGAAGGCAACTGCAGGAACTGAGAACCTCGCCTAGAACTATGAAACTCGCGAGGAATTTTTACAAGAGAAAAGGATAATGGACCAAAATCCTGTGCTCTACTCTATTGAATATTTCATCCAATTCTGCAATTTTCACAAAATATAAGCTTCCATTCTAGTTACCAAACCTGACATTGTGAATTACCATCCATTAACATGAAAAGTCGTGAATCAGTATCAAGCAGTGTTATGCAACAAAAGTGTTGAATAATTGATAATAAATCATATAAATAAAAAAAAAAAAAAAAAAAAAAAAAAAAAAAAACACATAGACAAAAAAGACAACGACAGATTCAATAGTGATTTAATCACCATAACCTGTCCCTACAACTACAATGAACACTTATGTATAAGTTGAAAATTCATGAAACCAACGCCAAGCATCACGGCGCCATTTTGACGAACGGAATTCTTGCCAGTAATAAATACTACATGACTATGAGAATCAGCTGGTTTAGATAGCTAACCAACCGAGGAAAATACATTATCATGAGAAGCTCTTCAATCTGAAATCCCACATGTCATTCAGATTCTAAATATCAATGACGATCAAAACCTCTAATAGACAGTTTACATACAAAGAGCAAAAATGCTAGTATAATATCAATACAACCATCCGTTGTCTCTCAAATATGATCAGATGCGTCTTTATTTTATTTTTCCTATTCAATGTTATACTTCTTCTCTTATTAATTATTTTTTTTTTTTTTTTTTTTTTTTTTTTTTTTTTCATATTTTTGTATTTTTCTTTAAAAAATATAATAAGATAAAAAAAAGACTTCCGCTACGCAAATGAGTACAATCAATGTAAACAAACTAACTATAAAAAACTCTTGCAAGGATGAGAACTGGAAAATCCCATACCCTCGTTCATCAATCACGATGCCGTCCGCTTCGCAAAGGATTGAACTAAATAAAAGTGTGAAAATAGATATTGTTAATCATGACATGACGCTCACTGTAGTTACCACTTACTGAAATAAAGGGAGGCAGATGTGCGGAGACCAATCAACTGCTTCGATCATTCTGAGTACAAATAATCCGCTGATGCCAAAAGGACTAAGCTTGACTCTTCCGTCCAGATCTGCATCATAGCAATGTCCTCTAATTTCTAGTAATCAACATGTGAGCCCACCATTTCGAGCAAGCACCCCACGTGCCGCGTGCCCGAGTTTTCGACGCTTCAAGTTCAAACCATTGAGATGAATAGCCACAGCCAAAAAAGAGAATAAATATTCTTAACATATATTTTATAATCATAATAAGTAAGCAATCACAAATCTGAAATACCTCCAAGATATATACTGATTTATATTAAATACGGAAACACACTTTCACGCTCGAACTCGCTAACCATGAATCTACCTGATATATCCCATTCGCGGAATCATTACAGTCATTTGCGCACAAGTATCTCATACGAAAGAGATTTTAACGTTTACCGAACCCTGGAGAATGATAGACAGTCCAACCCCTCAATCCCCAATAATGAAAGTGCGCATATATCTCTAAATAAACTCCAAGAGGAGGAGAGATGAACAGAGACGTTCGTTCCTCTGTCCAGGAGCATCAATTCTAAAACCTAAAAATTGTGTAAATAAAGGCCACTCGCGCCAATAATTACATTATAATTGAGCCACGCAACCGCATATGGTTCCCCCACTTTAGTGACACGACCCCGATGCGATACATGTGTTTTCT
This sequence comes from Arachis monticola, assembly GCA_003063285.2. Lineage (NCBI taxonomy): Eukaryota > Viridiplantae > Streptophyta > Magnoliopsida > Fabales > Fabaceae > Arachis > Arachis monticola. Next base: position 5,801 of record QBTX01002491.1, read on the forward strand.
GGGCTCAATATAGAAGACACCATATCGACGCGAAATCATGAACCAGCCCCACCAGCAAACTTCCGCATGCGCAACGCGCACACCAACCTTATTAGCCGAACTATTATCTTTAAATTTTCTACTTCTTCCAAATCTAAGCACGGTAGTGCTAAGTCTACCCTTTCCCTTCTTTTCTTTCTTCCTTCTCCTTCTTCCTCATCTCACCTATTCTCTCGTTCTTCATGCGTCTCTTCATGCTGGAGCGTGATTGATTTTTTGCCCAGGTCACGCTCTCAGCCGCTCCGTGAATTCCTACAAAGTTCCTGATGTGCCTGCTTTCCATGTCCTCGCCTTCGTATTTCTCACATATTTTATCACATTTAAAAAAATTTAAAAAAAAAATTCTTTATATTATTCATATATTAATTTTTCCTTCATTAGCCCCGCTGTTTTCTTTTCATACCAGATACTAGTTAATAGATCCATACTTTCATAATATCTCCTAGTCCTAGCTCACTGTCTATTGGTATATCACTTTGGATTATTACAAATTGTTTGACCATTTAATTATTTAAGTACCATTTAAGAATGTCTAGGTGCCTGATGTTGTATCAGCTCATTTAATTTTCCAGTTCCTTCAGTTTTTGTATTCCTTTCCTAACCTCTTTTCGACCACTGTTCTATCTCCATCCTTGCCAGCTTCCGTGCAACAATAGGTCATCAACCTGTATCAGCTAAAATGCAACACAAGTCAGCTACGACTTTGATTAGTCGGTTATTCATATGCACTTGCTTTCAACCAACTCCATATCACGGACATTCCATATAGTATTAATGAAAAAACCTGAAATATTAGTATCAATACCAAATGTGATGGTTGTACAAAAATTAGCTTGTCTATGCTACTCATGCCCTTGCCGCCATGCCAATAAAACCCAGTTGTTGCATCCATTTCTTTTATCCCGCACGTAGACGTATTTGTAATCGCATTTTATTACGCTTCCTGATACTCCGAATGCCCAACGCATTCGTTAAAATCACTGTACAGTTTATAGCCTGTGTTCAGTACCTACCTTCATCCTCCTCATTTCCCGTCGCCTTTTACCTATACCATAATGTAATTAGAACCTCACTTTACTCCAATTCCGAATCAATGAAAAATTTAACTTTCGGTCTATACCTCTTCTTAATTAGTTTCAGTTTCTGAACACACCAAGTCTAAACATTTAAGTATGCCTACCCAAGACCCCCCAGCACTTCGCACAAGCACTAAACCAACCTTGACTATCCATCCGCCACCACGTTCTGCAAACCCCTCAAATCCAATAGAATATATAGATAAATAACAATGCAAGAAAAGCACAAGTAATATACAAATAAATAAAAAAAAAAAAAAAAAAAGAAAAGAAAATATCTAAAAGCTAATAGTAAAGATTAATATGAAAGAATATACGAATGTAAGCAAGAAGCACATTCCAAAGTCAAGAGAACACACTGCGAACACACACAATCTCTAAGAAATCATGCATACTGTCACATGAGCACGATTCCCTATCCATGCACCTATTCTCTCCCTCTTCACATCGGCCATGGAAGGTCGCGCGCTAGACAGTACCTAATGGAAACCCCGATATACAATTTGCATGCAATACCTCTCGCTAGATCCCCGTCCAGGTCCATAGATCTATTGCTGTCTTTCACCCGTTGACTTGAGCGAGTCATAAATTTTCCGAAGAACGTATAACTGAGCATGTCTTACCTCCTTTCGCAGCAGAAGACACCCATCACCATCACGAATGTGACAACAATCGATCTAACCTACCAGAATAGTCGAGAGTTCTCACCTAAATCGCCAACTTTTCTAAACTCTGTCACATGCGCATGACACTTCTGCAGTCTGTTATGTCCGGTAAAGCAGGATAACATCCTCTTACAGAAATACTCAAAACCCTTTAGCCAAGCTCTGAGTCTTCCCCTGCCGTATCCAGCAGAATGGATGCCTTTCAACGAAGCCGCGCTTATACCGATCGCCCAGTAATCACACCATTGAGTAATCCCTCTCCCCGCTCCTTACCAATCGCTGATACTGCTCAGATGTATTGTTTCTCTCTCGAATATCCTACGCGTAACAAAAAATTGTGATCTTCAAAACTAATCTCAGATCTCGATTACTAATTACGATACATTTGCATATGAACACAATTAAAACCCTAGCAAGACCAGACTTGAGTACTAACAGGAAAACAACCATCTCGTACCGCCTCAAAGGCCAATCTTGTCACTATGCAGTTCACAAGTACAGCGTGCCTGCCTAAGATAGCGCCCCACATTCTAGCAGAAAGATAAAATTGCCCCTCGAGACTCATAATACGGCACAACTCAGTTTACATATAGCCATCCGCCACTTACGTTTCCCTAATAGGAGTCGGACCTATCTATCCCACGAGCTCCCTTCACTCGGACATAGCTGTTCTACTATGGTGCATCCTTACAGACCAACCCCTGAATCTCTCAAGACATATTCAGAATGCTATGGAACATGTACAAATCACGGGCAACCATCACTTACTTTCCCTACCCCGCCATCCCTTCTGTTGACCTATGTTCTACCGTATTATTGCTTTCTAGCGTAACGAAGAGCATTCTATCCAATCCGCGCGGACACCAACCACGCCCACGGAGTTCTCTCTTTCAACGATGCAAAAGTAGTGGATGACATATCTAGTATGTTGGTCTCTCTCCGGCATGAGAAACTAGCGCAAACCCCGAACTGAACTTCCCCTGTCAGCCACTATAAAATAGTCTACTCCTCACTGTACAATTCAGTTCGAAAACAATACACCTCTTCGAACACCACTAAGAACCGGACAACTATTGATTCTTCCAGCAGATAATCGTATTCTGATAATGTCGGATAGATTGCTCGTAGATGCTAGAACAGAAAAAAATCGAAGTAGATGCGGCAGCTCCAAAATAAACTCAACGCATGTAATCTGAGTTTTCACGCCTTCCTACCACTTAGTTCCAACAACGATGCTCTAAGGACTAGTAGCTATCTACCTCAAGGAGACCACGTATCCACCATGAGCGTTCCGCACACACACATCGCGCAGTAACTCATCACTAGCGCTATACATTCACTATAGCAACACAGCTGAGCCCACACAAGGATCTTGGCAATGACTTTTGCTTTGCAACAAACGTCATACAATAACTTATTGATATAGTTCCAATATTTCTAGATACTGCTACCAAGCCATCGCCCATGTATCTAATCGGATAGCCGCAATGAAGCGCGGTCTGGTACCAAGCCTAAGTGGTGGGCATCGACTTCTATCTAGAGGGAGGCTGATAGCTCGTCTCATGTACCACATCGTGATCCTCAAATCCAGTAGTTGATTCTATTGTCTTCTGTCAGTAAGCACCAAAGATTACACATAAAGTACATAGTTATAATTTTCTTTCCATTTATAAAATAGAATAAATTGCAAGTTGGACAACTGTATCGATGCCATTAAGTTTTCTATCCCATCTGCATTTGATAAAGAATCACAAATAACAGCGTTCTCTATATTTCATGACACTCCCATACATTCTGCGACAACAATAAAATACGTCATCAACTTGAAGAGTTTCAAAAATAATCGATGATAAATCTTTAGACCGTTGTAAGTACCTTAAATTCTAGCCACTTTAGAAATGATGTGAGCTGAAGAACACTACTCCAAATTTACCCCTGGAAAGAACGCACATTAGCCCCTTCCTTATGTATGTTACAATAATAATTGACCATATTATTCTACTATTAACACAAAGTGTGATATGTTAACACATACGTCAATTAATACCAATTATCATGTGATTCATATGTTTCTTATTTAATATAAATTTTTTTTTTTTTAATTAATTGTCAGTTACAAAAATGGATTATAAATACTAATTACGATCTGTTGAAGCACAAAAAAAATATATTGAGTATCAGACAATTATATTGATTTTAACCAAAATAAGTATAGATTTTTCTCATATATATTAGCCTTAACTTCTAATTGATTATCTACGAAATAATACACCTTTTTTTAACCTACTAATTATCGCATGAGTCTCTTTTCTTATAAATTCACCAATTTATGTCAGTTTATTATCTGACCACATGTTACACGACTTAAAGCTTGTTGGAATAACATTTGTAACAATATCACCTAATTGGATCTTGTGTAATATTTAGACAACATTAAAATAGAATATAGTTGAGTTTGCATAAATTAAATTCTTGGAGAATATTTATGTAAAACATATCTAAATTATGTGTGTTTAAAAAGGGATCAATTGTTATGAAAATTTAAAGGTAAATTTCGAAAAATCAAAAAAAAAAAAAAAAAAAAAAAAAAAAAAAAAAAAAATTGATAAGAATAAAAAAAATCTATGTTAAAAAAATAATTAAAAAAAAAAAAAAAAAAAAAAAAAAATAAAAAAGAATTATATATATATTAAACAGAGAAAACAATAGTTTTCTAAAAAGTGTTTATATACAGAACTTCAAAAGATAAAAATAAAGTTTTCAACTATATAGATCTAATTTACAAGAATAATAATATTTTTTTATGAGATTTCAAATTAAATATTTATGTTATAATAGAAGATAATAAATAAATTTCAAAAAAAAAAAAAAAAAAAAAAAAAAAAAAAAATTATTATTAGATTTTTTTTACAATACGTGTAATTGTACTATATTTTAAGTATTAGATAGTAACTTTAGGTTTAATTACATTTAATGTTAAACATAAGGAAATTAATTTAAGTAAAACTATTAAAATAATTTAATCTATCAACTATATAAAAATAAAAAATAAACAATAATAATATTTAAATATAAAAAAGAACAAAACACTAGATACCACATTCTAAATTCTAATAAAAAAAAAAAATATTGTACAAACCTGATAGTAGAAAAGAAAATCCCTAATCAATCACTCCTTCACTCTGAGGCTCTGTACCAGGCCTCATATACTCTCAATCCACCCCGACTATCTAACGCCCTTCACAAAGAACCTCCAGATGATGATAATAAAGAATAAGATAGAAGGATAGACTGTTGTATTGTTGATGCGGCTAGAAAAAGCAAGAGCATATGTATTAGTACGCGTGTATGTCAAGTCGTCCAGTGATTACCCCTTGCTCGTCAATACGCACTAGAATTACACAGCGTATCCATCGTCCAGCACTTAGCCCGGTTCCGGTCAATGCTGGATAGAATTTTCGCTATTCACCTGACTATTCACGAACTAGTCTTCTGTGCATTTATCTGATCAGAATGCTCGTGAGAATGAATGAGAAAAGTTAGGTACGCCGTTGCTAGTCTTGTCGGTTTTAGACAGAAGTCTGCGTCAGTCACTCTGATCAAGCACAGATCATGATTGGAGATCCAGTCTGACCAAATAGCAATGTAGTGCTCTGCATGCATACCGTCATTCTTTACCATTGCAAGAAGAGTACATGAACCTGTGTATGCAGCTCCTCTCTTATCCTTGTCATTTATCCTCTAGTGCGTCTCTCCTATTCACATGTATGAAGACATGAGGACAGCAAGATGTCTTTAGAGTGTGGATGGAGGAGGTGTAAACCATCATAGGTTATTTATATCGATCGTGATGAGAGAATTGTGCTGATTGAAGAGAAGGAAGACCTTTTGTTTGACTTTTTAACTCATATCCGTGTAGCACTTATCATTATATGACCTGCTCCACGTCATTCATTTTATCGCTTCTCTCTACAATTGAACTAATGTTTTGAAACTGCTTCCTAAACTTAATTATTTATTTGTAATTTCCTTTGATTCCATCTCAGATGCCGTGATCTGTGTGTGAAGTTTTCAGGGCATAAATGCAGTCTCGCGAGCTTGGAAGTGGGTACAGCTAAACGTCAAATAAATACGGGCTACCTTTAGTGAAAGCACTATAATTTGAGAGATATCAGTAGAAATGGCGGTCTTCTTGTTCGCCGATGCTAGTTCAGGGTCATGGCATGGCCAAGCTTTCCAGTTGAGCTCCCTTCGACCAGTTCCAGACGCTCAGATGAGAAGCAAATATCTGTTTGATATTACAAATCATAGTGACGGTGGTTCTTTTCTGTCATGGCACGCGTTATGTATTGAATGTTTAGACCAGTTTGAGTTGTTGAATATCGTTAGAGAGTCAAATTTTTGTTGCTGACGCGATAACATCATTGAGTTGAATTTTTATTGCTGTGGTTAAAATTAGTGCGTTGATTTTTAATACTGAAAGTTGATAGTGTATCAGTACTGTTGCCTTAAAAATTCCACTTGCTAAATTTTTGTGCTATAAAGGATTATCTTTGTTCGCCATTACAGAAGTAATAACATTATTGCTGATTGATGTTCAAGTCTGGAAAAAATTGTTAGCGCGCTAATGGTGTATAGTATTCTGTGATGAGGATATTTGATGCTATGATGTAGCATGAGCGCCTGTTTATTGTGTTGTGTTGAGATTGCAATAGGATTTTGAATATTGAGCAGATCTGTTCCTTTACATGTTGACTCGCCGCATTTGTCACGAGATCTTCTATAATCTAAACCCTCAAATTCGTTGGCCGAATCTAGTACTGTGAGCAATAACATGCTCTGCAAAGTGTCATTGTTTTCCATTTGTCTCGTAAAGTCTCATTAAATTTAGCTTGCACCCATTTTCGCTCCCTGAATTTTACAGTCTTTCATTTGGAACAGCAGAACATTTAGTTACAGAGACTATATCCAGATAGAATCTCTAATAAAGGATAACAATTACTTTGTATTACTTCTTCCTATGCCTAATTCAAGTCTCTTCTAATCATACTTATTTACGGTCACCTTCTTTCGCGTTTCGTCATGACAAACATTTTAGTGCTTTTAGAGCAATTTATTTTCAATTATCTGGCTGCTCTGTATTACCATGTCATGTGATATCTATATGGACGACGATATTTCTCCTTTCATCAAACTTTCAGTTACGCTCTATTTCCTAGTATTGCGGGTGTCTTAACTTGGCTTTATTCTTCCATGTCTTTGCTTTGATATCTACGCTCGGCGATTTTTTCCACAAAGTGTATTAAGTTGATACTGTCCTCCGTGATTATTAATACAAGGATTATTTTCATCCAATCATTTCAAAACATTATCCTCACAATATCCATGATTTTGCATCTATTTTAACTGCTCTACCACACTTTCACTTAGTATGAGATCCAGCAAACGTTTGCACATGTAGTTGACAGCGTTCAGTAATATCCTTACGTGAGTAAGAGTAGATCCCACAGAGAGTGTCAGCTTGAAGCAACCTATGGCCATCTTGTAAACCTCAGTCAGGAGATTAATGATAAAAAAAATTGTATTTGTGTAATTTTTTTTTTTTTTTTTGGTGACTTGATTAATACTAAAATCATGATCTTGGATTATCTGGAAGAGCTACAATCCACTTAACCATATATAAACTTAAAGTAGTGCATACTTTACTTTTATGCCCGTGAACAATCTAGCAGTAATGTCCAACTGTAGTGACCAGTTCGATCTGTATTTGAGCTAGCTTCAGTGCTTATCAAACTGAATCTGTGCTTTCGCACACCAATCTTAATTCTTCATAAATAACTATCTTAACGCCTCTGAAAAACTCACATCTGTCTCCTTCCATTGGCAACTGTATATTTGATTTCATAGTAGAAGATCCATCACTACATCAACTCGTCCAGTCAGTGCTCTATATGAAGTTATACTATTAAATCCTCTCTCCCTAATATTTCATATCATTTAGTGATTATAGGACTCATCACCTTCATGGCACATCCGTGACTTCAGCAGCAATCGATATGCTACATCCACTTCTTCGATCATCAACTCGTGTGTGCATTGCACTCAATGCGATGCCTGGTGGAATAAATCCACATGATTTTGTACAAATTTTAAAAAAAAAAAAAATCTTAATTTTTAATTTATAATTCCATCATGACAAATCTCTACCAACACAAGCCGAAGTGATTTTCGATAAAGTTCTTGATCAACACTATATTGCAAATCCTGCTAACCCCTTCTAATAATTTTTAACTACTCAGAATACCACAGACAAGATTTAGACTTTCCGGATCTCAGGCATGGCTGCCAATTCACCCTATACCACGAAACTCTGATCTCACGGAATAGAGGCTAAGAGATACATACTAATCTAAGGTAGAACCAGAAGTGATTCAGGCACACCTTCATAGTTGAGAATGGTAATTTCACTCAGTCCATCAGTTATCCCTCCATCATTCATCGGACGAAGTTAAGTGGTAAGCTTTCGCCGAGCGATTTAGGTGTCTTTAGGGTAAGAGGAGAGGAAAGAGACAATGTTGAATATTTTTAAATAGGAGTAAGCAGAAGTAGTATAATTGCGAGATGCATAAGTGTGGTCGAGACGAGACAACAGCAGAGCTGGTGATTAGCCTTAAAGCATCTCTCGTGCGTGGGTAAGTTTAGTGATTATGAAATGCCGTAAGGAAAAGTTGAAATGAGAGAAGTGAAGTAGAAAATTTCGGATCAGTGGACATAGTAAGTCTCTTAATGAAGTTGATCTTTATTTTATACGTAGATCACTACAGTAGCTCTCGAGGATTAGCAGGAAAAAAAGTTAATAAATTGATGACATCCCCAGCATAGTCGCAGAAATCCACTTTCACGGGATCCTATCAGTTGCGGTGTTGTATCAGAGGAATGCCACTTAGAATGCATTGATTGAGTCCTTACATGTTCAAGCTCTCTTATATAGCGCTAGTGCATTAGACGCCAACTGCTGTTTCTGAGCATTTAACCTACTTTTCCCCATTTTGCCTGCGGCTTGTTCTGGCATATCTAGCTAATCCCGATTGCTCTGGTCAGTTCTAAGTTCTTTACGCCAGTAACAGCTCGAGATCATCTTGTGTTGTTTGAAATCTGCCGAACTTGTCAATACGCGCTCTAAGAATCGTGGCAATCTTATTCTGGGCGATCTATATACAGCCAGTTATTAGCATTACTCCTTTACATAATGGCGTTCTACTATTAATCAACGCTAAAGTCTACTTCGACCTCACGCCAATATGGACTTCTTAGTGTCACAGAAGAGTCTATATATATGCAGTGCAGTGTTTTCATTCTGTTTTGTTTTAAGGTCACAGTCCGTATAACTGGTGACTTCTGCTTACAGTCCCTTTTTCAGCCTATGTGTGACATCACCCTAATATAAACATTAACTATAACAGATGGTCACACTCAATAATATTACAAACTCAGAAATAAACTGGACCCTCCCTGACAAACAGCAGCGATATACAAGAAATCACAATATATGATCTGACAGTGACAATTCAAGTATAGGAGCTTCACAATAATCAGAGCAAGTTAAAAAGAACTCATATACCACAAAAAATAGAGTTGAATTAATGAGAAAAACACTAAAAAACACAAAAAAACCAATTTTTTTTTTTTTTTTTTTTTTTTAATTAGTTAATTTGAATGGGATTTTAGTAATTAACATCATAAAATATATAAAACCTAAATATTCTGTATGACTTCTGTCATATAAACTAATATACAAGACACAGGTAAAAGAACATACATTCAGTATACATATACAATACTAACACACGTAATCCTCTCATACAATTCAAATGAAGCACAGGAACAAGACGTTACTCTAACATTATCGTCCTGTACACTCCATCCAACAACAGCTTATCTCCTAACTGTAAGCATGTTAGACGTGTGCCCAATGCAAGCCTGATATATCAGATTCTCAACTAATCTGTGATACCACAATGGAATCGATAAAGGATTAATACTATGAATTCTAAATATCTCGAAAACTAGCTCACTAATTAGATAGAGCGGAGGACTAGTTGTAAAGGCTCCTTTTGCCTCTTGAATAGTTCAACTCTTTCGACACTAGCCTACTACTCTATCCTTTGAATGTCTCAAGCACAATAAGCTCCTTATCATCATGGAAATCTGCGAGAATTTATCTGCTAGTCTGTTCTAGTTGAATTTTCTCTGTAAGGCTTTGTATCCAGTACTGAAATTCCTGAACATAGCTACTTCCCAGTCTCCATTTTACAGGAGTCAGTTGGCCGCCATGATGGCGTCTAAGCCATTTTTGGTATTCCCCGTAAGGTCAATTACACCGATACATAAATGCACAGACACATACATTGACGGATGCTTCTATACAAATCATGTATCTTGCTGCCGTCCCAATTAGAGGTGTGTCTACCAGGTATGACTTAAAGAACAACTCTTTTGCCTTCCGTGGATGTCTCCGCTTTTATTCCTTCTTGCAAATTTTCTAAGTCATTGCTAGCCTACAAACTACAATCATTTCACACCTCATCTAGAGCACATGGTTTTACAAGGGGAGCAGTGCATCTCTGCGCCATAGCTCGGCTCTCTGAGAGCTAGATTTTATTCCTTTGCCTCTATACACATTAATGTTCAAAGCCTTGGATCCTTTATATTACCCTTGCCTTTTGTTTTTTTTTTTTTTTTTTTCCACTTTTTTTTTGCCTCTTGTCCCTTTAGTTAGCATACGAGTAATGACTGTCTCCTTGCTAGCTATCTTTTTTCTTAGTTCTCTTCTGTCTTTTTTGTAAGTATTCTCTCTGCCAAATGATTGTAATGTCATTTCATTTTTTCATACTTTTTATTCGCAAGCTTTTATGATCTAGAGAGTAGTGAGATTGTTGTCTACTCGTTTTTGTTGTTCTTCTTTTTTTTTCTTTCTTTGTTTTTATCCGTTTTTCAGTTCTCAAATGGAGATTCCATTCATCATAAACTTTTCATTCCATATTTCCGTACTCTATGCGGTGTTCTTCTAACGACTCAGCTTGGACATTCAATTTTCACCCACTTTCCTCCTACTATGGGACACATTCACAAATTCAGACACACAATGTAAAGTCTAATGCTTTGCTACATGCTTCTCTACTTTCGAGAAAAACAATTTATTCTTCTGATAATTTGATACCACTTCAGGAGAGAATAATTAACTAATTTCAAAAGTACATGATGAAGATTCGAGATATCTCATAAATACTACTTCTTTGTATTCTCTAGTCTGACTTTCCCCACTCGAACATTCCTCCAATTTCATTTCATAAGAGAAGGTGAAGGAGAACCTTCATGGTGTCTATATCAAGCTCTTTCAAGTCTATAAGCACTGACTCGTCCTTTTGAGATTATGACACATTAGACATTAGAATCGTTCAACCATGCCAGTAATCCATCATACTGATTCAGAATTCTCTGCGTGAACTGCTAAACAGATGAATATGAAAAAATAAGACTCTAATTCGTAGAACATGCAAAATTGCTGGTCACCTTAGTCAGACCATTATTATTACAGCCTTGTTGAGGATTTTTTTGATCCTTCCATGAAAATTTGACGGTGGGTCTTCTTCCTCTTGAAGAACCAATGGTGCCTTTTGAACATTCTCCATGTATGTGCAAGCGTGTCTCTAAAGTGTCTTTGTGCTACCCTCTTCTTCCCATTCTCTCACGCTCTGCCGTTGATGTGCTCAGCAAAGTTCTACAGAGGCATTCACTCAATACTCTACTTCCGAATTCAGAAACTAATGACTCTCCTTTAAGATGAAAGTCACTGTTCGTCAGCAGACTTTCCATCTCCACATTGAGACCTTCGTGGAATAGGAAGTTGAATTCTGCATCGACTTTCCCTTATTCCTCTTTCTATGGATCAATATCTCTGTCCTCGATCGCTGCCAAACAAATGTTATGGAATTGTCCACACAAACTTAAAAAGGTTGCCATCCTTGAGCAAAGAAATGAGCGAAGTGCAAGAGTAGAAGTCAATGTATACATAGGAGAGGAATATAGCTAGGCGCGTGTCTGTTCATATAGGGCATGCGCTCTTGTTCACAGGATTCCTTCCAGAAGTGTACATGAACTGTTTGGTTATTTGCAACCATTTCAATAAGTTCCTGAGCTTCTGCAGGGGTTTTCACGTGAAGAGATCCTCCTACAGAATGGTCCAATGACATTTTTGACAACTCAGACAGACCATCATAGAATATACTTATGATGCTCCATTCTGGAAGCATGTCAGTAGGACACCTTTTGATCAGTTGCTTGTATTTTTTCCAAGCTTCATAGAGGGATTCTCCTTCCTTCTGTCTGAAGGTTTGGATTTCCACTCTAAGCTTGCTCATCTTTTGAGGTGGAAAGAATTTAGCCAGGAAAGCACTGACCAGCTTATCCCAAGAGTTCAGGCTATTCTTAGGTTGTGAATCCAACCATGTTCTAGCTCTGTCTCTTATAGCAAAAGGGAAAAGCATAAGCCTGTAGACCTCGGGATCAACTCCATTGGTCTTGACAGTGTCACAGATTTGCAAGAATTCAGCTAAAAACTGATGAGGATCTTCCATTGGAAGTCCATAAAACTTGCAATTCTGCTGCATTAGAGAAACTAATTGAGTCTTAAACTCAAAGTTGTTTGCTCCAATTGCAGGAAGTGAGATGCTTCTTCCATAGAAGTTAGAAGAGGGTGAAATAAAGTCACCAAGCATCTTCCTTGCATCTCCACCATTGTTATTGGGTTCGGCCATGTCTCCTTCTTTTTCGAAAATTTCTGTCAGGTCCTCTCCAGAGAGTTGTGCCTTAGCTTCCCTTAGCTTCCTCTTCAGAGTCCTTTCAGGTTCAGGGTCAGCTTCAACAAGAATGTTCTTATCCTTGTTCCTGCTCATATGAAAAAGAAGAGAACAGAAAAGAAAATATGCAATCCTCTATGTCACAGTATAGAGATTCCTTATGTGAGTATAAGAAGAGGAGAATAGAAGAAGGAGAAGAGAAAAACTCGAACACAGATAAGAAGAGGGGGTTCGAATTATGAGTAGAAGAGAAGTGTTAGTAGATAAATAAATAAATGGAAATAGATGAGGGGGGAGGAATTCGAAAATTAAATAAAAATAAAATGAAAATATTTTTGTTTTTATTTTAAATGTTAATTAGAATTCGAAAATTAAGGAAAATAAAATAAAATTGAAATTTAAACAATTAGTTAATGAAAAGAAATTTTTGAAAAAGAGATTAGTGATTTTCGAAAATAAGAGAGAGAAAAGTAGTTAGGTGGTTTTGAAAAAGATAAGAAATAGAAAACTTTTGAAATCAAACTGAAAAGTTAAGTAGTTAATTGAAAAAGATTTGAAAATCAAATTTTGAAAAGATGAGAAGTTAGAAAAGATTTTGAAATTAATTTTGAAAAAGATATGATTGAAATAGAAAAAGATATGATTGAAA
>QBTX01000726.1:0-38637 GCA_003063285.2 Arachis monticola
CTTTCTGTCATGCCACCTTTTTGATTTCTCCTTATAAAGCTTGGCATTTTCGAAAGCAGTGAATCTGAATTCCTCTAGCTCATTCAGCTGGAGCAATCTTTTTCTCCAGCTAATTTGGCATCAAAGTTAAGGAATCTGGTGGCCAGTAGGCCTTATGTTCCAGTTCCACGGGCAGGTGACAAGCCTTACCATACACAAGTTGGTAAGGAGAGGTCCCTATGGGAGTCTTGAATGCTGTTCTGTAAGCCCACAGAGCATCATCCAAGCTTCGTGCCCAATCCTTCTACGGTACTTACAGTCCGTTCTAGGATTCTTTTTAGTTCTCTGTTAGAGACTTCAGCTTGCCCATTTGTCTGTGGATGATACGGAGTTGCCACCTATGGCGAATCCTATACCGGACCATGGCAGAGTAAAGCTGTTTGTTGCAGAGTGCGTGCCCCCATCACTGATTAGTACCCTAGGACACCAAACCTGCTGAATATATGTTCTGGCGGAACTTCAGTACTGTTTTAGTATCATTGGTAGGTGTGGCAATGGCCTCTACCCATTTTGATACATAGTCAACCGCCACCAGAATATAAGTGTTTGAGTATGATGGTGGGAAAGGCCTATGAAATCAATACCCCATACGTCAAACAACTCAATCTCCAAGATTCCTTTGTTGAGGCATGGCATAACTGTGAGGCAAATTACCAGCTCTCTGGCAACTGTCACAGTTACGTACAAACTCTCGGGAATCTCTGTAAAGTGTAGGCCAGTAGAAACCACATTGGAGGACCTTGTGGCTGTTCGCTCACCTCCGAAATGACCTCCATTTTGTGACCCATGGCAATGCCATAAGATCCTTTGTGCTTCTTCCTTAGGAACACAACTACGAATTATGCCGTCTGCACATCTCTTAAAGAGATAGGGTTCATCCCACAAGTAGTACTTAGCATCAGTAATAAATTTTTTTTTGTTGCCTGCTGTACTCCTTGAGGATGAACCTTGCAGCTTTGTAGTTTGTAATGTCTGCAAACCATGGTACTTCCTGAATGGCAAACAAATGCTCATCTGGAAAAGTTTCAGAGATCTCAATAGAGGGGGAGGACGCCCCTTCCACTGGTTCTATCCGGACAGATGGTCAGCACTTGGTTCTCTGTCCCTTTTCTGTCTCTTATTTCTATATCAAACTCTTGCAGAAGCAACACCCATCTTATGAGTCTGGGTTTGAATCCTGCTTTGTGAGTAGATATTTAAGAGCAGCATGATCTGTGTACACAATCACTTTTGATCCTACTAAGTATGATCTAAACTTGTCAATGGCATAAACCATTGCAAGTCATTCTTTTTCTGTGGTTGTGTAATTTTTTCTGGGCATCATTCAAAACACGGCTAGCATAATAAATGACATGCAGAAGCTTGTCATGCCTCTACCCCAGTACTGCACCAATGGCGTGATCACTGGCATCACACATTAATTCGAACGGTAATGTCCAGTCTGGTGCAGAGATAACTGGTGCTGTGACCAGCTTAGCTTTCAGAATTTCAAACGCATGCAGGCACTCTGTGTCAAACACAAATGGCGTGTCAGCAGCTAGCAGGTTGCTTAGAGGTTTTGCAATTTTTGAAAAATCCTTTATAAACCTCCTATAGAATCTGCATGCCCCAGAAAGCTTCTGATTGCCTTAACATTGGCAGGTGGTGGTAATTTTTCAATTACCTCTATTCCCTTGTTTGAAATTTTATGCCCAAGGACATCCCTTCAGTCACCATAAAGTGACATTTTTCCCCAGTTTAAAACCAGGTTGGTCTCTTGGAATCTTTTCAAAACCAGTGTCAGGTGATCAAGACAGGAGCTGAATGAGTCTCCATATACTGAGAAGTCATCCATGAAGACTTCCAGAAATTTTTCCACCATATCAGAGAAAATAGAGAGCATGCATCTCTGAAAGGTTGCAGACGCATTACACAGCCCAAAAGGCATCCTTCTGTAAGCAAATACTCCAGATGGACATGTGAATGCTGTTTTCTCTTGATCCTGGGGATCTACTGCAATTTGGTTGTAGCCTGAATAGCCATCCAAAAAAGCAGTAATAATTATGACCTGGTAGTCTTTCTAGCATCTGGTCTATGAATGGTAAAGGAAAATGATCCTTTCTGGTGGCTGTATTGAGCCTTCTGTAATCAATACACATGCGCCACCCTGTAACTGTTCTTGTAGAAACCAGTTCATTTTTTTCATTATGAACCAGTCATGCCTCCCTTTTTAGGGATAACTTGAACAGGACTCACCCAGGGGCTATCAGAAATAGGATAAATAATCCCAGCCTCCAGTAATTTAGTGACCTCTTTCTGCACCACTTTCTTCATGGTTGGATTTAGCCGCCTCTGTGGTTGAACCACTGGTTTAGCATTGTCCTCCAATAAGATCTTATACATGCATCTAGCTGGGCTTATGCCCTTAAGGTCACTTATGGACCACCCAAGAGCTGTCTTGTGTGTCCTTAGCACTTGAATTAGTGCTTTCTCTTTCTGTGGATTTAAAGCAGAGCTTATGATCACAATGGAAAGTGATGAGCGGGGATTTTATACGCTTTTTGGGGATAATTTCATATAGTTTAAAGTAAGTTTTAGTTAGTTTTTAGTCTATTTTTATTAGTTTTTAGGAAAAATTCATATTTCTGGACTTTACTATGAGTTGTATGTTTTTCTGTAATTTCAGGTATTTTTCTGGCTGAAATTGAAGGAGCTGAGCAAAAATCTGATTCAGGCTGAAAAAGGACTGCTGATGCTGTTGGATTCTGACCTCCTGCACTCAAAGTGGATTTTCTGGAGCTACAAAACTCGAAATGGCATGCTTTTAATTGCGTTGGAAAGTAGACATCCAGGGCTTTCCAGCAATATATAATAGTCCATACTTTGCACAAGGATAGACGACGTAAACTGGCGTTCAACGCCAGTCCTCTGCCCAATTCTGGCGTCCAGCGTCAGAAAAGGATCAAAAACTGGAGTTGAACGCCCAAACTGGCACAAAAACTGGTGTTCAACTCCACAAATGGCCTCTGCACGTGGATTGCTTAAAGTCTCAGCTCCAGCACACACCAAGTGGGCCCCAGCACACCAAGTGGGCCCCAGAAGTGGATCTCTGCATCATCCATCATAGTCCACTCATATTTTGTAACCCTAGGCTACTAGTTTAGTATTTAAACAACTTTTAGAGACTTATTTTGTACCTCATGACATTTTAGATCTAAACTTTGTATTCTCTGACAGCATGAGTCTCTAAACCCCATTGTTGGGGGTGAGGAGCTCTGCTGTGTGTCTCAATGAATTAATGCAAGTATTTCTATTTTCCATTCAAACACGCTTGTTCCTATCTAAGATGTTCATTCGCGCTTAACTGTGATGAAGGTGATGATCCGTGACATTCATCACCTTCCTCAGACCACGAACGTGTGCCTGACAACCACCTCCGTTCTATATCCGACTGAATGAGTATCTCTGAGATCTCTTAATCAGAATTTCCGTGGTATAAGCTAGAACTGATGGCGGTATTCATGAGAATCCGGAAAGTCTAAACCTTGTCTGTGGTATTTCCGAGTAGGATTCAAGACTGAATGACTGTGACGAGCTTCAAACTCCTGAAGGCTGGGCGTTAGTGACAGATGCAAAAGGATAGTAAATCCTATTCCAACCGGATCGAGAACCAACCGGTGATTAGCCGTGCTGTGACAGAGCGCGTGAGCGTAGTTTTCACTGGAAGGATGGAAGGTAGCCATTGACAACGGTGATCCACCAACACACAGCTTGCCATAGGGGGACGTGCGTGCGTGAATCAGAAGACAGAGGAAAGCAGAGATTCAGAAGACAAAGCATCTCCAAAACTCCAACATATTCTCCATTACTGCACAACAAGTAACTTTTAATTTATGCTCTACTGGTTATTCACAATTCAACTGATAAACATAATTGACTTCCTGACTAAGATTTACAAGATAACCATAGATTGCTTCAAACCAACAATCTCCGTGGGATTCGACCCTTACTCACGTAAGGTATTACTTGGACGACCCAGTGCACTTGCTGGTTAGTGGTACGCGTTGTGAAAAGTGTGATTCACAATTCGTGCACCAGAAAGGTATCACTTCTCCTAGAAATGCATATTTCAGGGATGGTGGTAATGGTTTGAGCTCGGGTTTAGGAGGTTTTTCCTCTCCCTGAGGAAATTTCAGAGGCTCTTTCAATTCCTCTGAATCATCTAGGTCAGGCGGAACATCTTTAAAGATGTTTTCCAGCTCTGATTCGAGACTCTCAGCCATGTTGATCTCCTCCACCAGAGAGTCAATGGGATCAACTTTCATGCAGTCTTTTGGTGTGTCTGGATGCTGCATGGAATTGACAGCATTCAACTTAAAATCATCCTCATTGACTCTCAGGGTTATTTCCCCCTGTTGGACGTCAATGAGAGTTCGTCCAGTTGCTAGGAAAGGTCTTCCTAGAATAAGAGTAGCACTCTTGTGCTCCTCCATTTCCAGCACAACAAAGTCAGTGGGAAAGGCGAATGGCCCAACCCTGACAATCATGTCCTCAATCACGCCTGATGGGTATTTAATGGAGCCATCAGCAAGTTGGAGACATATCCGGGTTGGTTTAACTTCTTCAGTTAAACCAAGCTTTCTGATGGTGGATGCAGGTATTAGGTTGATGCTTGCCCCAAGATCACATAGGGCTGTCTTGGTGCAATTACCCTCCAGTATGCATGGTATCAGAAAGCTTCCGGGATCTTTAAGCTTTTCAGAATGACTGCACTGCTTTCTTAGTGAGGAGAACTCTTTTAGTTTCTCTCCAATCCTTCTTATGACTCAAGATCTCTTTCATGAACTTGGCATAAGAAGGTATTTGCTCAAGTGCCTCTGCAAACGGAATCTTTATTTCAAGATTCCTGAGATAATCTGCAAAGCGAGCAAATTGCTTATCCTGCTCCTCCTGGCGGAGTTTTAGAGGATAAGGTATCTTGGCTTTATATTCCTCAACTTTGGTTGCTGCAGGTTTATTCCTACAGAAGTGGTTGAAGAAGCCTTTTTAGAGGGGTTGTCATCAGTACTTGTCTGCGTCTGATCCCTTACTGGCATTGAATGCCAGGGTTGGAAGCTGGAGTGACGTTAGATGCCAACTCCTCAACTGTTCCTAGCATCTAAACGCCAAAACTGTGCTTCCTTTGGGCGTTCAACGCCAGTTCCTTGCTTGTTTCTGGCGTTGAACGCCAGTCCTGAGCATGGTCTGGGCGTTCAGCGCCAGCCTTCCACCCAATTTTTGGCATTTTAATGCTAGAATTTTTTTTTCCTGGGCTCTTACTGTCCTCAGATGGATTTTGGGTGGTTTGCTCATTTCTTGGCTTCCTGCTGCCTTGAGGTGGGGTATTTAATGTTTTCCCACTTCTTAATTGAACTGCTTGGCATTCTTCTGTTATTTGTTTTGACAGCTGCTGTTTTGTTTACTTCAATTGTTCTTCCATATTTATATTAGCCATCCTTGTCTCTTGTAGTCTATCTTTGAATTCGGCTAACTGTTGTGTTAAAAAGTCCAATTGCTGATTGAATTCAGTTGCTTGTTCTACAGGACTGAGTTCAGCAGTTACTGTTTTAGCCTCTTCTTTCATGGAGGGGTCACTGCTTAAGTACAGATACTGATTTCTGGCAACTGTATCAATGAGCTCTTGAGCTTCTTCAATTGTCTTTCTCATATGGATAGATCCACCAGCTGAGTAATCTAGAGACATCTGAGCTCTTTCTGTAAGCCCATAATAGAAGATGTCTAACTGAACCCACTCTGAAAACATTTCAGAGGGGCATTTTCTTAGCATCTCTCTGTATCTCTCCCAGGCATCATAAAGAGATTCATTATCTCCTTGTTTAAAGCCTTGGATGTCCAGCTTTAGCTGTGTCATCCGTTTTGGAGGAAAGTATTGATTCAGGAATTTCTCTGTCAGCTGTTTCCATGTCTTTATGCTAGCCTTAGGTTGGTTATTTAACCACCTCTTAGCTTGGTTTTTTACAGCAAATGGGAACATTAATAATCTGTAGACATCCTGATCTACTTTCTTATCATGTACTGTGTCAGCAATTTGTAAAAACTGTGCCAGAAACTCTGTAGGTTCTTCCTGTGGAAGACCGGAATACTGGCAGCTTTGCTGCACCATGATAATGAGCTGAGGATTCAACTCAAAGCTACTGACTCCAATGGAGGGTATGCAGATACTACTCCCATATGAAGCAGTAGAGGGGTTAGCTTATGACCCCAGAGTCCTTCTGGACTGTTCATTTCCGCTTAGATCCATGATGGAGAAAGGGAAATGATGTAAAATAGAGAAGAAATATTTTTATTTATTTAATTATTTATTTATTTTGAAAACAAAATAAATTAAAATAAAATAAATAAAAATGGGTGAAGATTTTCGAAAAAATGAGGAGAGAGAAAGTGGTTAGGAAGTTTTGAAAAGGATATGATGATTTTTGAAAAAGGTTTTAAATTTTGAAATAAAAAATCTGAATTTTAAAGGTAAATTTCGAAAATTTGCTTTAAAATAGAGAGAGAAAAGATATTTTTGAATTTAAAGAGGAGAGAGAAAAACAATAAGATAGCACAAGATTTAAAATTTTTAGATCTAATGCTCCTTGTTTTCGAAAATTTTGGAGGGAAAACACCAAGGAACACCAAACTTAAAAATTTTTAGATGAAGACACAAGGAAGACTCAAGAACACTTTGAAGACTCACAAGAACACAAGAACATGAAGAAAGAACACCAAACTTAAAATTTTTAGAAAACCAAAATAAGATTTTCGAAAACCAAAGAAAAATTAATAAGAAAACACCAAACTTAAAGTTTGGCACAAGATTTAATGTAAAAATTTTTTTTTGAAAAAGAATTTAAAAAAGAAGGTACCCAATTACCAGGAACACAGACTAACACTCTAGCCAATTGGGCAGTAAATGTAACACTTGTTTTGAAAAAAGTATTTTTAATAACTAAGAAAAAATATTATAATTTTTTTGAAAAGAATATAAAAGACTCTGACCCAAAAGACAAAATTTTCCTAATCTAAGCAACAGGATTCATCGTCAGTTGTTCAAACTCAAACAATCTCCGGCAACCGCACCAAAAACTTGGTGCATGAAATTGTAATGTCAATGTTCACATTACTCTCTTAAAACTTCGCACAACTAACCAGCAAGTGCACTGGGTCGTCCAAGTAATACCTTACGTGAGTAAGGGTCGAATCCCACGGAGATTGTTGGTTTGAAGCAAGCTATGGTTATCTTATTATTCTTAGTCAGGATGCCAACAACAATGTTTTTCAAGTTCAGTTGTAAAAAATGAGAGGGCATAAATATAAATACTTATTGTGCAATGATGGAGAATATGTTGGAGTTTTGGAGATGCTTTGTCTTCTGAAATTCTGCTTTCCTCTGTTTTCTGATTCACGCACGCAAGTCCTCCTATGGCAAGCTGTGTGTTGGTGGATCACCGTTGTCAATGGCTACCATCCATCCTTCCAGTGAAAAGGTTCCAGGTGCGCTGTCACCGCACGGCTAATCATCTGCAGGTTCTCAATCATACCGGAATAAGATTTACTATCCTTTTGCGTCTGTCACTACGCCTAGCACTCGCGAGTTTGAAGCTCGTCACAGTCATTCAATCCCTGAATCCTACTCGGAATACCACAGACAAGGTTTAGACTTTCCAGATTCTCTTGAATGCTGCCATCAATCTAGCTTATACCGCGAAGATTCTGATTAAGAGATCCAAGAGATATTGATTCATTCTACGGTGAACGGGAGTGGTTGTCAGGCACGCGTTCATGGGAGAATAATGATGATTGTCATGTTCATCACATTCATGTTGAAGTGCGAATGAATATCTTAGATAGGAACACGCATGTTTGAATAGAAAACAGAAACACTTGCATTAATTCATCGAGACACAGCAGAGCTTCTCACCCCCAACAATGGAGTTTAGAAACTCATGCCGTCAAAGAGTACAAAATTCAGATCTAAAAATGTCATGAGATACAAAATAAGTCTCTAAAAGTTGTTTAAATACTAAACTAGTAACCTAGGTTTACAGAAAATGAGTAAACTATGATAGATAGTGCAGAAATTCACTTCTGGGGCCCACTTCTGGGGCCCACTTGGTGTGTGCTGAGGCTGAGACTAAAGCTTCTTACGTGCCTGGGCTGTTTTGGGCATTCAACGCCAGGCTGTAACCTATTTCTGGCGTTGAACTCCAACTTGTAACGTGTTTCTGGCGCTGGACGCCAGATTGCAACATGCGTATGGACTATTATATATTGCTGGAAAGCCCTGGATGTCTACTTTCCAACGCAATTAGAAGCGCATCAATCGGACCCCTGTAGCTCCAGAAATTCCATTCTGAGTGCAGAAAGGTCAGGATCCAACAACATCAGCAGTCCTTTTTCAGCCTGAATCAGATTTTTGCTCAGCTCCCTCAATTTCAGCCAAAAAATACCTGAAATTACAGAAAAACACACAAACTCATAGTAAAGTCCAGAAATATGAATTTTGCCTAGAAACTAATGAAAATAAACTAAAAACTAACTAAAATATACTAAAAACTATATGAAATTAACCCCAAAAAGCGTATAAAATATCCGCTCATCATTGGATCAAGGAAGGATTTGAGATCTAGACTTGTTTTCTAGTCTCTTCCATCCTGAGATCTTCAACATTCTTTTAATTGCTGTAATTTAGCTCCATTTACTTTCTGTTTTTAATTCTTCAAGCATTTTTACTCTTCTGTTTGAGATCCACTTAAATTCAATTAATCTTTTGCTCTTCTTTGTTAATTGTCATTTTACTTCATCTTGTTTAATTTCTGCAACCCCAGCTCCCAATTCCTCTTATAATTCAAGCAATTTACCTTTCTTGCACTTTAAGATTCAGTCATTTACATTTCTTGCAATCTAAGCTTCTGCTATTTAATTTACTTGTTCTTTAAGATTCAGCACTTTTACTTTCTATTCTCTTTAATTTACTGCAATTCTTCCCTCTCCCTTTACATTTCATGCAATTTAGCTTTTGTCAACTACAAACCACTCAAACCAATACTTGATTCGCTTGACTAAATCAACCACTAAACTAAAATTGCTCAATCCTTCAATCCCTGTGGGATCGACCTCACTCATGTGAGTTATTATTACTTGATGCGACCCGGTACACTTGCCGGTTAGTTTTAGGTATTTGGAAATTCGCTTTTCCACAAAATCACCATCAAGTTTTTGGCACCGTTGCCGGGGATTGATTAGATTGACAATGATTAAGTGAGGTGGTGGTCTAGATTAAGCATTTTTTTTCTTTTTCTTTTTACTAAGCATACTAACTGTTTGAATTTTGCTTAAGCTAACACTAACTTCACTCTAGCAATAGATTGTTTAATTCTAGTTCCTGGTTCTGTATTTATGTTAGGAGGAAGAAGCGATGAATCCACATCTTTTGATCCTGAAACACTTTGGAGGTTGAGAAGAGAACCAAGAAATGGAGGAAAATCCAACAAATCCACAAGTGGGAGTGGCCAACGACAATGGTCAGCCTCAAAGGAGAGTATTGGCTTCATATACATTTGCTAATCCAAGGTATTGTAGGAGTAGCATCCTTACCCCAAATGTCGATGCAAATAACTTTGAATTGAAGCCCCAACTCATTACCTTCAGATGGATGGAGAGTCATTGTATGAAGCATGGGAGAGATACAGAGCTTTACTCAGGAAGTTTCCACCAGAGATGTTTAATGAATGGGATAAACTCCAAAATTTCTATGAAGGACTGATAATGAAAGCTCAAGAGGCACTTGACTATTCAGCAGGACGCTCAATGCAACTCATGAAGATAGCTGAAGAAGCTCAGAACCTCATAGACATGGTGGCAAATAATCAATATTTTTTTGGTCATCAAAGGCAACGCTCACCAGCTCTCAAGAGAAGTGTCTTGGAACTTGAAGGTGTTGACACTATCTTGGCACAAAACAACCAGATGTACTAACAACTTCAGCAACAAATGGAAATTATGGCCAAGAAAATTGATGGAATGCAAAGTGCTACAGTAAACACACAAGGCCAATCTCAAACCTCACATGGGTGGAATCAACCTGAAGAAAGTTTTGGGACATTCAATTATGAGCAACAAAGCCCTGAGCAGGTGCAATACATGAATAACACTTCAAGTTCATTTCAACACAATTTTCATGGTGATGCACACAAGACACCCTGGAAGACTCATTCTAATTCAAGGTGGGGTGAGCATCAGAATCAAGGACAAAGGGACTTCAACTCTGGCAGCCTCAGCAACACAAACAACCATAACCATTCATCCAATAATACTAACCAATTAAAAAACTCACAAAACACATATCACCAACTCCATAACAACTCACAAAACCACCAAACAACTTTTCCACATCCACATTCTACCCACAAAATATCCCGGTAAATAATTCAAACAACCTTCAGCAACAACCATCTCATCTCACACAATCACAACCAAATCCAGACTCTCAAAGAATCTCTAGTCTAGAGATATTAATGGAGAAACTCATGAAAAATCAAGAGATGACAAGACAAGATCAAGCCACAACAAGTAAAAATCAAGAAGTTTTAATCAGAAATCTTGAGAGGCATATGGAACAAATGGCTAAACGAATTACAGAAATGGGTGAGAAGAGAGCAATTACCTTCCCCAATGTCACTGAAAGAGACAAAGGAAAAGCTACAAAGTGGGAGGAGTGCAGAGCAACCATAGTGGAAAGTGAGGAGACTAGGGAGAAGGAAGCCATCAATCAAGAAGAACACAACAGCGAAGTTCCACAAGAAGAGACAGAAGAGAAAAGTGAAGAGGATAGAAAGACCAAGAATACAAAAAGCTCAAAGAGAGACAAAAACATCCTTGAGCCACAGCTACAAGAGAAGAAGGAAGGGGTGAAGTCATATGTCCCCAAACTTCCATACCCTCAAAGGTTTCGGAGAGAAAACGAGGATAAGCAATACTCAAAATTCCTGGATATATTCAAGACTCTCAGCATCAATATTCCTTTCTTAGAAGCACTTGAACAGATGCCATTATATGCCAAATTTATGAAAGAAGTACTCACAAAGAAAAGATCCATGAAGGAAGGACAGATTGTTGAGATGACAAAGGAATGTAGTGCTATCCTCCAAAGAGAGTTACCAGAGAAGAAAGATGATCCTGGGAGTTTTTACATACCTTGCACCATAGGAAACATAACAATTGAGAAGTCATTCTGTGACCTCGGTGCAAGCATAAACTTGATGCCTTTGTCTCTAATGAGGAAACTTCAAATTTCTGAGCTGAAGTCCACACGAATAGTTCTCCAAATGGCTGACAAATCCATTAAGCAAGCACTGGGAGTTGTGGAGAATGTGTTGGTAAAAGTGGAAAAATTCTTTCTCCCTGCTGACTTTGTTATCTCAGATATAGAAGAGGACCCTAACACTCCCATCATCCTGGGGAGGCCTTTCCTAGCTACGGACAGAGCATTGATAGATGTTGAAAAAGGGGAATTATTGTTGAGAGTGCATGATGAGCACCTAGCATTCCATGTTTTTAAAACCCTGCATGAGCCCACTCAAGAAGAAGATTGTATGGAGGATAAAGCCAGGGATCAAAGTTTAAAAGAGGCATGCAATGAGTTAACTCCAAGACTTCCAAATCCATGCTTGAAAGAAGTAGAGATGGTGCAACAGAGCAAAGAAATCAAGGATGAACTAGATCCAAAACCCCCAGATGAGAACCTCAACACTCCAGATAAAGAACCACCAAGGAATGAATTATCTCATGAGAAAGAAGAAAAGAAGAAGAAGCCAAAAGGATAGAGAAACAAGAAAATTCCCACTGAAGACTTCTCACCAGGGGATAAAGTGATGTTAAACACCCAACCAATGAAGGTGTCTCCACAATTATCTGAATGCTATACTGTGAACCGGATCCTTTCACTTGAACACCTAGAGATCATCAAAGAGGAGACCGAAAGGAAGTTCACAGTAAGAGGAAAAAAGCTGAGGCACTATAATTTTCAACCCCCATGATCAAAGGATGAGATGTCAAGCTAGTGACAATAAAGAAGCGCTTGTTGGGAGGCAACCCAACCTGAGGTAGTTCACTTTTCATAGCTATTTCAATAAAAGGGTTAATTAGACTTATCTATATTGCAAGGAGATAAGTTTGGTATTGCACACCAAAATAAATTAAGGGAGAATGAAGGATTCTAAGTTTGGTGTTCCACCAAAATCTCATTTAAAAGTACATTCTCACCTTTTGCATACATGGTTGCTAGCTCCGAGCAATCAGATAAACCAATTAACCAATTGTTTACTTTTTAGTTTTTCTAGTTTTTATTGCCTTTAGCAAAGATAAAAGGATTTTACATATGGTTAACCTGTTGCATCAGAGGCATTGGCAAGGAATTAAGTTTGGTGTTCCCACACCAAAATAAGTTTGAAAGCCTTGCTCAATTCATGCATAATAACCATTTGCTTAAGGGCTTGAGAAGCAAGCAACTTTTAAGAATCATGCAGGAAAATGGCCAACATTTGAAGAAAGTCTGCATTATGACTCAAAAGGGACACAACAGAAGGAAGAAGGAAAAGCTGCAACCCAATAGGTTGTATTTGCACCTAATCCCTGTTGCTGAGGAATAGTTAAATTGGAAATTCCTATATGTCTTGCTGAAGTGTTCTATTAAATGCAAGTGAAAATGTTTGTTGAGAAATACTTGGATCTGCATAATTTTTGTCATCCATCATTAACTTGAACTTTATTTTGTTCCCCTTGCTGTTTGAATAAAAGAAAAAATGTTTGATTTAGAAAAGTAATTGTTCAACGTTGCAAAAATTAGAATGAAAGTTAGTGGTGGTAGGTGTTTGATTCAATTGTTAGCTCACAAAATAATTGCTGCAAAATGACATGTTACTTGAAGCTTAAGCTAGTTTGCTACTATGATCCTTCAACTAATGAAAATCCCTTGAAAATAAACCAAAACAGAAAGAAAAAAAAAGAAATAGAAAAAGCCAAAAAGTGGCAAAGAAACAAATAACAAGGCTAGACACCAATAGCTTGGACCCTAGGACATATGCCTGTGGTGTTTTTGTACTAGGATATGCTTGGACAAGTAAGTTCTAAGGAGTATTTTAAAACTTGGCCACTTAGATCAACTGATTTGGGATTGCCAACTGAAAGTCCACAATAAAGAGCAACCTAACTACAAATCACTTAGTTATCCAAAGAGATGCTGGGCATCAATGATCATAGGAAGAAAAAGGTGAGCCATGTATCTGTGGTGAAGAAATGTTGAGTATAATTAAGCCAAAGGCTACTGTAACATTTGCCACCAAGCCTTCAATGAGTAATAAGCTCTCTAAGCAAAAGAAAGAAGGAAAAAGCTAACAAGGGAAGTAAGCAGAAAGCAAGGCATTGTAGCAGCAACCTTAGTGAACCCTTGAGGAAACATTGTTTGTTTAACAGCAAGTAATAATTGAGTTACTATTGATCTGCATGAAACCCCATGAACTAAGTTCAACTATCTGCTTAATAAGGATATGTATACTTTTCTATTTCATTCTACCTTCTCTTATGTGTTATGCTTGCTTGGGGACAAGCAAGTTTTAAGTTTGGTGTTGTGATGACAAGTCATCTTAGCCTAGTTTCACTAGTCTTTTTCTTTGATTTTATTAGGTTTTATGCACTTTCTTGCATTGTAAGTAAGTAATTTGAAATGGAAATGCATGGTTTCTTTGAATCAATCAACCACTATTTAATTGATACTAAATCATGAGGTTTAAGCTAATTTGATTGATATTTGAATGATTTATAAACCTTGTGAATTTGGTGATACTTTGATTGGTTGTTTTGATTAATTGTAGGTGAAGAAAAGAAGAAAATAAGAAAGCATGGCCTAAGAAGCGTGGCCCAAGGAAAAGAAGAGTGTAGCAAAGGAAACAATGAAGCATGGCACATGGAAGGAGGAAGCACAGCGCTCTCTTCAGGAGCACACTTTTGAACCAAGAAACAAAGGAAGGAAGAATGATGCTCCGCTCTCCTTGAGAGCATTATCGGGCTTCACTCACAAATAAATCCAAGGAAATAGTTTGCCAATGCTTACTCCAAGGATCGAACCCATGAGCAAGGGGGAGTGGGGAGCACTACTCACAAAGAAAAATGAACCACACTTGGCCAAATTGCACTCACAAGGATTCGAACCAAGCACCTCAAGGAAAAGAGGAGAGAGGCGCCACTTCATTCACAAAGAAAAGGAGTCAGCGCATGCCTCCAATAAGTTTTGAACTTGGGACCTCACCCAAGCAAAAGGAGTGCTACGTTCCCAAGGAGAGCAGAGCGCTACTCTCCTTAGCCTTTGCAAGAACTTGACACGGCCAGGTGGAATTGGAGCGCAACATGACACGGGCAGAGGGAGCTTGGTAGGCAACAAGGAGCTCCAACACAAGCATTGATGCTCCGCTCCCCACAAGAGCAGAGCACTCCATTGGGAGCAATTTCTCTTGGGCTGAAAATTCAATCAAAAATCTAATTAAATTCAAATCTTTACCAAATTAAAAAGCCCACCCAAATTCTTAAATCCAATAATAGAAAGTGTATAAATAGAAGCTAGTTTGATTGAGTTAAGGTCTTTTAACTTTTTACTTCTTTGATAATTTTCATTTTATAAATTTTAGAGTTTTTACTTTGAATTTGGATCTTGGAGAATTAGGAAGGAGAATTGATCTCTCTTCTTCCTTGTTCTTGCTTGAGCACTTTTTACTTTTTGTTTTGGATCTTGAGTGAAGAATTGAAGAAATTCTGTTTCAATCTCACCTTAAGATATCTTTGTTTATCTTTCGGCATATTTCTAAGAAACTTTGATTTACATTTCAAATTCTATTTACTGCTTCTTCTCTTCTACTACTTCTGCAACTTACTTTTCTATTTCTTTTGCAATTGTCCTTTTTGGATTAAGGAAGGATTTGAGATCTAGACTTGTTTTCTAGTCTCTTCCACTCCTGAGATCTTCAACATTCTTTTAATTACTGTAATTTAGCTCCATTTACTTTCTGTTTGTAATTCTTCAAGCATTTTTACTCTTCTGTTTGAGATGCACTTAAATTCAATTCATCTTTTGCTCTTCTTTGTTAATTGTCATTTTACTTCATCTTGTTTAATTTCTGCAATCCCAACTCCCAATTCCTCTTATAATTCAAGCAATTTACCTTTCTTAAACTTTAAGATTCAATCATTTACATTTCTTGCAATCTAAGCTTCTGCTATTTAATTTACTTGTTCTTTAAGATTCAGCACTTTTACTTTCTATTCTCTTTAATTTACTGCAATTCTTCCCTCTCCCTTTACATTTCATGCAATTTAGCTTTTGTCAACTACAAACCACTCAAACCAATACTTGATTCGCTTGACTAAATCAACCACTAAACTAAAATTGCTCAATCCTTCAATCCCTGTGGGATCGACCTCACTCATGTGAGTTATTATTACTTGATGCGACTCGGTACACTTGCCGGTTAGTTTTAGGTGTTTGGAAATTCGCTTTTCCACAAAATCACCATCAAGTTTTTGGCGCCGTTGCCGGGGATTGATTAGATTGATAATGATTAAGTGAGGTGGTGGTCTAGATTAAGCATTTTTTTTCTTTTTCTTTTTACTAAGCATACTAACTGTTTGAATTTTTGCTTAAGCTAACACTAACTTCACTCTAGCAATAGATTGTTTAATTCTGGTTCCTGGTTCTGTATTTATGTTAGGAGGAAGAAGCGATGAATCCACACCTTTTGATCCTGAAACACTTTGGAGGTTGAGAAGAGAACCAACAAATGGAGGAAAATCCAACAAATCCACAAGTGGGAGTGGCCAACGACAATGGTCAACCTCAAAGGAGAGTATTGGCTTCATATACATTTGCTAATCCAAGGCATTGTAGGAGTAGCATCCTTACCCCAAATGACGATGCAAATAAGTTTGAATTAAAGCCCCAACTGATTACCTTGGTGCAGAACAACTGTTCTTATGGAGGAGGCCCCTTGGAAGATCCAAACCAGCACCTATCCATCTTCCTGAGGATATGTGACACAGTGAAGACCAATGGTGTACTTCCTGACAGTTACAAATTGTTGATGTTTCCATTTTCCCTGAGGGACAAAGCTACTCAATGGTTGGAGTCATTTCCAAGAGAAAGCATCAACAATTGGGAGGATCTAGTGAGCAAGTTCTTAGCCAAGTTTTATCCTCCTCAAAGGATCATCAGGCTCAAAACAGAGGTCTAAAAATTTACTCAGATGGATGGAGAGTCATTGTATGAAGCATGGGAGAGATATAAAGCTTTACTCAGGAAGTGTCCACCAGAGATGTTTAATGAATGGGATAAACTCCAAAATTTCTATGAAGGACTGACAATGAAAGCTCAAGAGGCACTTATCTATTCAGCAGGACGCTTAATACAACTTGATGAGCGGATAATTTATACGCTTTTTGGCATTGTTTTTAGTATGTTTTTAGTAGAATCTAGTTACTTTTAGGGATGTTTTCATTAGTTTTTATGTTAAATTCACATTTCTGGACTTTACTATGAGTTTGTGTGTTTTTTCTGTGATTTCAGGTATTTTCTGGCTGAAATTGAGGGACTTGAGCAAAAATCAGATTCAGATGTTGAAGAAGGACTGCTGATGCTGTTGGATTCTGACCTTCCTGCACTCAAAGTGGATTTTCTGGAGCTACAAAACTCAAAATAGCGCGCTTCCAATTGCGTTGGAAATTAGACATCCAGGGCTTTCCAACAATGTATAATAGTCCATACTTTGGTCAAGTTTAGATGACGCAAACTGGCGTTCAACGTTAGCTCTCTGCCCAAATCTGGCGTCCAGCGCCAGAAAAGGATCCAAAACCAGAGTTGAACGCCCAAACTGGCACAAAAACTGGCGTTCAACTCCAAGAAGGACCTCTACACGTGCAACACTCAAGCTCAGCCCAAGCACACACCAAGTGAGCCCCGGAAGTGGATTTATGCATCAATTACTTACTTCTGTAAACCCTAGTAGCTAGTTTATTATAAATAGGACATTTTACTATTGTATTAGACATCCTGAGTTTTATCATTGGATCATAGTAGTCTTGGTTACTCCGGTTCCCCTCTGGGGCCGAGACCAATGAACTCCATTTTCACTTATGTATTTTTAACGGTAGAGTTTCTACACTCCATAGATTAAGGTGTGGAGCTCTGCTGTTCCTCAAAGATTAATGCAAAGTACTACTGTTTTCTATTCAATTCATCTTATTGCGCTTCTAAGATATTCATTCGCACTTCAACCTGAATGTGATGAACGTGACAATCATCATCATTCCCTATGAATGCGTGCCTGACAACCACTTCCGTTCTACATTAGATTGAATGAGTATCTCTTAGATCTCTTAATCGGAATCTTCGTGGTAAGCTAGAATGATGGCGGCATTCAAGAGAATCCGGAAGGTCTAAACCTTGTCTGTGGTATTCCGAGTAGGATTCAATGATTGAATGACTGTGACGAGCTTCAAACTCGCGATTGCGGGCGTAGTGACAGACGCAAAAGGATAGTAAATCCTATTCCAGCAGGATCGAGAACCGACAGATGAATAGCCGTGCCGTGACAGGGTGCGTTGACCATTTTCACTGAGAGGATAAGATGAAACCATTGACAAGGGTGATGCCTCCAGACGATTAGCCGTGCCGTGACAGGGCATTTGGATCATTTTCCCGAGAGAGACCGAAAGTAGCCATTGACAGTGGTGGTATCACATAAAGCCAGCCATGGAAAGGAGTAAGACTGATTGGATGAAGATAGCAGGAAAGCAGAGGTTCAGAGGAACGAAAGCATCTCTATTCGCTTATCTGAAATTCTCACCAATGATTTACATAAGTACTTCTATCCCTGTTTTTATTAATTATTATTCAAAAACCCCATTACTATTTTATATCTGCCTGACTGAGATTTACAAGGTGACCATAGCATGTTTCATACCAACAATCTCCGTGGGATTCGACCCTTACTCACGTAAGGTATTACTTGGACGACCAGTGCACTTGCTGGTTAGTTGTGCAAAGTTGTGAATCATGGTATTGGCATCATGTTTTTGGCGCCATTACCAGGGAAAGAAAGAGCGATGAATTTTACATAATTAAAGTGTAATCACAATTTTTGTGCACCAAGTTTTTGGCGCCGTTGCCGGGGATTGTTCGAGTTTTCGGCAAGCTTTTGGTCCGGTAACATCAGTGCCAAGTTTGATCAGGCAACAGCACCAAGTTTTTGGCGCCGTTGCCGGGGATTGTTTGAGTTTGGACAACTGACGGTTCATCGTTGCTCAGATTAGGTAATTTTCTTTTTGTTGTTCTTTTTTCAAAAAAAAAAAATTTTTTTTTCAAAAAAATCTTTCAAAAATTTTTTTGTGTTTTCGAAAAAAAATAAATGTTTTCAAAAATATATTCTTCTTCAAAATTTTTAAGAATGAATTCTAGTGTTTCATGAAGCATGTGAAGCCTGGCTGGCTGTAAAGCCATGTCTAAATTCATTTGGACTGAGGCTTGCAATTTGTTATCAAGAGCAAGCTAGTTGTTGCTAATCCACCTGCTGCTGTTCCTGATTTACATGCTGAAGCTTGGCTGGCCATTGACCATGTCTAGTGTTTTGGACCGGAGCTTTCATTGAAAGCTTGGCTGGCTAGTGAGCCATGTCTAATTCCTAGACTGAAGCTTTAGACTAAGAATGCAAGATTCCTGGAATTCATGTTAAAAATTTTGGAATCCTTATTTTTTCTTTTTCATATAATTTTCGAAAAAAAAAATTAGAAAATCATAAAAATCAAAAATATTTTTGTGTTTCTTGTTTGAGTCTTGAGTCATATCATAAGTTTGGTGTCACTTGCATATGCATCTTGCATTTTTCGAAAATTCATGCATTCATAGTGTTCTTCATGATCTTCAAGTTGTTCTTGGTAAGTCTTGTTGTTTGATCTTGATGATTTCATGTTTTGTGTCTTTTCTTGTTTTTCATATGCATTCTTGAATTCTTAATGTCTAAGCATTAAAGAATTCTAAGTTTGGTGTCTTGCATGTTTTCTTTGCATTAAAAATTTTTCAAAAATATGTTCTTGAGTTCATCATGATCTTCAAAGTGTTCTTGGTGTTCATCTTGACATTCATAGCATTCTTGCATGCATCACATGTTTTGATCTAAAATTCTCATGCATTGCATCAATTTTCTTGTTTTTCTCTCTCATCATAAAAATTCAAAAAAATCAAAAAAATATCTTTCCCTTTTTTCTCTCATCAAACTCGAAAATTTGGATTGACTTTTTCAAAAATTTTTAAAATCAAGTGTTTCTTATGAGTCAAATCAAATTTTCAATTTGAAAATCTTATCTTTTCAAAATCTTTTTCAAAAATCAAATCTTTTTCAAATTTCTTAGTTATTTTCGAAAATTTCCAAAAATACTTTTCAAAATCTTTTTCTTATTTATATCAAATTTTCGAAAATAATACTAACAATTAATGTTTTTGATTCAAAAATTTCAATTTTGTTACTTGCTTGTTAAGAAAGATTCAAACTTTAAGTTCTAGAATCATATCTTGTGATTTCTTGTGAATCAAGTCATTATTGTGATTTTAAAAATCAAATCTTTTTCAAAAACTAATTTCTATCATATCTTTTCAAAAATATCTTCTCAGCTTATCTTTTTCAAAATCTTTTTTCAAAATATATTTTCCAACTTCCTAACTTCTTATCTTTTCAAAATTTGTTTCAACTAACTAACTAATTTTTTGTTTGTTTCTTAACTTTTTCAAAACTATCTAACTAACTCTCTCTCTCTCTAATTTTCGAAAATATCTTCCCTCTTTTTCAAAATTTCTTTTTTAACTAATTATTTTATTTTTTATTTTAAAATTTTTCGAAAAAATATAACCTTTTTCAAAAACTATTTTCGAAAATCACTAACTCTTTTTTTCAAAAATTATTTTCGAAAATTCTTCCTCTCCCATCTTATTCTATTTATTTATTCATTTACTAACATCGCATCTCACATCTCTGCCATCCTCACAGTTGTGTTTCTTTCTTTACATCACATTCTTTGTCTCCCTCTTTTCTTCCACTCACAAAGGGATCCCTATACTGTGGTATAAAGGATCCATATTATTATTATATTATATTTTTCTGTGCCCTCTTCTTTGTCATATGAGCAGGAGCAAGGACAAGAATATTCTTGTTGAAGCAGATCCAGAACCTGAAAGGACTCTGAAGAGAAAACTAAGAGAAGCTAAATTACAACAATCCAGAGATAACCTTTCAGAAATTTTCGAACAGAAAGAGGAGATGGCAGCCGAAAATAATAATAATGCAAGGAGAATGCTTGGTGACTTTACTGCACCAAATTCCAATTTACATGGAAGAAGCATCTCCATTCCGACCATTGGAGCAAACAATTTTGAGCTGAAACCTCAATTAGTTTCTCTGATGCAGCAGAACTGCAAGTTTCATGGCTTCCATCTGAAGATCCTTTTCAGTTCTTAACTGAATTCTTGCAGATCTGTGATACTGTTAAGACTAATGGAGTAGATCCTGAAGTCTACAGGCTCATGCTTTTCCCATTTGCTGTAAGAGACAGAGCTAGAATATGGTTGGACTCTCAACCTAAAGATAGCCTGAACTCTTGGGATAAGCTGGTCACGACTTTCTTAGCCAAGTTCTTTCCTCCTCAAAAGCTGAGCAAGCTTAGAGTGGATGTTCAAACATTCAACAAAAAGATGGTGAATCCCTCTATGAAGCTTGGGAAAGATACAAACAACTGACCAAAAAGTGTCCTTCTGACATGCTTTCAGAATGGACCATCCTGGATATATTCTATGATGGTTTATCTGAGCTATCAAAGATGTCACTGGACACTTCTGCAGGTGGATCCATTCACCTAAAGAAAACGCCTGCAGAAGCTCAAGAACTCATTGACATGGTTGCTAATAACCAGTTCATGTACACTTCTGAGAGGAATCCTATGAGTAATGGGATGCCTATGAAGAAGGGAGTTCTTGAGGTTGATACTTTGAATGCCATATTGGCTCAGAATAAAATATTGACTCAGCAAGTCAATATGATCTCTCAGAGTCTGAATGGAATGCAAGCTGCATCCAACAGTACTCAAGAGGCTTCTTATGAAGAAGAAGCTTATGATCCTGAGAACCCTGCAATAGCAGAAGTAAATTACTTAGGTGAATCTTATGGAAACACCTATAACTCATCATGGAGAAATCATCCAAATTTCTCATGGAAGGATCAAAAGCCTCAACAAGGCTTTAATAATGGTGGAAGAAACAGGTTTAATAATAATAAACCTTTTCCATCATCCACTCAGCAACAGACAGAGAACTCTGAACAAAATACTTCTAATTTAGCAAACTTAGTCTCTGATCTATCCAAGGCCACTGTAAGTTTCATGAATGAAACAAGGTCTTCCATTAGAAATCTGGAAGCACAAGTGGGCCAGCTGAGTAAAAGGATCACTTAAATCCCTCCTAGTACTCTCCCAAGCAATACAGAAGAGAATCCAAAAGGAGAGTGCAAGGCCATTGACATAAGCACCATGGCCGAACCTGTAAAGGAAGGAGAGGACGTGAATCCCAAGGAGGAAGACCTCCTGGGACGTCCAGTGGTCAATAAGGAGCTTCCCTCTGAGGAACCAAAGGACTCTGAGGCTCATCTAGAGACCATAGAGATTCCATTAAACCTCCTTATGTCCTTCATGAGCTCTGATGAGTATTCCTCTTCTGAAGAGAATGAGGATGTTACTGAAGAGCAAACTGCCAAGTTTCTTGGTGCAATCATGAAGCTGAATGCCAAATTATTTGCCATTGATACTTAGGAAGATGAACCTCCCTTGTTCATCAATGAACTAAGTGATCTGGATCAACTGACATTGCCTCAGAAGAGACAGGATCCTGGAAAGTTCATAATACCTTGTACCATAGGCACCATGATCTTTAAGGCTCTGTGTGACCTTGGTTCAGGAATAAACCTCATGCCCCTCTCTGTAATAGAGAAACTGGGAATCTATGGGGTGCAAGTTGCTAAAATCTCATTAGAGTTGGCAGACAATTCAAGAAAACAGGCTTATGGACAAGTAGAGGACGTGTTAGTAAAGGTTGAAGGCCTTTACATCCCTACTGATTTCATAGTCCTGGATATTGGAAAGGAAGAGGATGAATCCATCATCCTAGGAAGACCTTTCCTAGCCACAGCAAGAGCTGTGATTGATGTGGACAGAGGAGAATTAATCTTTCAATTGAATGAGGACAACCTTGTGTTTACAACTCAAGGATCTCTCTCTGCATCCATGGAGAGGAAGCATAAAAAGCTTCTCTCAAAGCAGAGTCAACCAAAGCCCCCACAGTCAAACACTAAGTTTGATGTTGGGAGGCCACAACCAAACTCTAAGTTTGGTGTTGAACTCCCATATCCAAACTCTAAGTTTGGTGTTGGAGAGTCTCAACAATGCTCTGAACATCTGTGAGGCTCCATGAGAGCCCACTGTCAAGCTATTGACATTAAAGAAGCGCTTGTTGGGAGGCAACCCAATTTTTATTTATCTAACAATATTTTTCTTAGTTATATGTCTTTATAGGTTCATGATCATGTAGAGTCACAAAATAAATATAAAAATTGAAAACGGAATCAAAAACAGCAGAAGAAAAATCACACCCTGGAGGAGCATCTGCCTGGCGTTCAACGCCAGAACAGAGCATGGTCTGGCGCTGAACGCCTAAAATGGCAGCATCCTGGCGCTGAACGCCCAGAACAAGCATGGTTCTGGCGTTCAACGCCAGAAATGGCAACAAATGGCGTTGAACGCCCAAAATGGGCACCAACCTGGCGCTGAACGCCCAGAGTTGTGTGCAAGGGCATTTTACATGCCTAATTTGGTGCAAGGTTGTAAATCCTTGAACACCTCAGGATCTGTGGACCCCACAGGATCATCTCAGGATCTGTGGACCCCATAGGATCCCCACCTACCTCTACTCACTTCTTCTCACCCCTCTTTCACACAATCCCATAAACACTCTTCCCCAAAACCCTTCACCTATCACCTCCATCCCTCTTCCCCATTAAACCTTCACCACTCACATCCACCACTCTTCCCCATAAACCTACCTCATAAACTCCACCTACCTTCAAAATTCAAAACCAATTTCCCACCCAAACCCACCCATATGGCCGAACCTTAACCCCCCCTCCCTTCCCTATATAAAGCCCTCCATTCTTCATCAAATTCACACAACACACCCCTCTACACCCTTCTTGGCCGAAACACTTCCCACTCTCCCTCTCCTCCATTCTTCTTCTTCATCTATTCTTTCTTCTCTTGCTCGAGGGTGAGCAAAATACTAAGTTTGGTGTGGTAAAAGCATAGCTTTTTGTTTTTCCATTACCATTGATGGCACCTAAGACCGGAGAATCCTCTAGAAAGGGGAAAGGGAAGACAAAAGCTTCCACATCTGAGTCATGGGAGATGGAAAGGTTCATCTCCAAAGCCCATCAAGACCACTTCTATGATGTTGTGGCCAAGAAGAAGGTGATCCCCGAGGTCCCTTTCAACTCAAAAGAAATGAGTATCCGGAGATCCGACATGAAATTCAAAGAAGAGGTTGGGAAGTTCTAACAAATCCCATCCAACAAGTCGGCATCCTAATGGTTCAAGAGTTCTATGCCAATGCATGGATCACCAAGAACCATGATCAAAGTAAGAACCCGGATCCAAAGATCTATGTTACAATGGTTCGGGGGAAATACTTAGATTTTAGTCTGGAGAATGTGAGGTTGGCGTTTAACTTGCCCATGATGCAAGGAGATGAACGTCCTTACACAAGGAGAGTCAACTTTGATCAAAGGTTGGACCAAGTCCTTATGGACATATGTGTAGAAGGAGCTCAATGGAAGATTGACTCCAAAGGCAAGCCGTTCAACTAAGAAGATTGGACATCAAGCCTGTAGCTAGAGGTTAGTTGGAGTTCATTCAATGCTCAATCATTCCCACTAGCAACCGGTCTGAAGTTACTATAGACCGGGCCATCATGATCCATAGCATCATGATTGGAGAAGAGGTGGAAGTTCATGAGATTATACCTCAAGAACTCTACAAGGTGGCTGACAAGTCCTCCACTATGGCAAGGTTAGCCTTTCCTCACCTCATTTGCCACCTATGCAATTCGGCTGGAATTGACATAGAGGGAGATATCCTCATCAAAGAGGACAAGCCCATCACTAAGAAAAAGATGGAGCAAGCAAGAGAGCCCATTCATGGAGCTCAAGAGGCGTATGAAGCTTATCATCAAAAGATCCCTGAGATACCTCAGGGATGCACTTTCCTCCACAGAACTATTGGGAGCACATCAACACCTCCCTAGAAGAATTAAGTTCCAACATGGGACAACTAAGGGTGGAACATCAAGAGCAATCCATCATCCTTCATGAAATAAGAGAAGATCAAAAGGCAATGAGGGAGGAGCAACAAAAACAAGGAAGAGACATAGAAGAGCTCAAGGACATCATTGGTTCCTCAAGAAGGAAACGCCATCATCACTAAGGTGGACTCATTCCTTGTTCTCTTCTTCTGTTTTTCGTTTTCTATGTTATGTGCTTATCTATGTTTGTGTCTTCATTACATGATCATTAGTAGTTAGTAACTTTGTCTTAAAGTTATGAATGTCCTATGAATCCATCACCTCTCTTAAATGAAAAATGTTTTAATTCAAAAGAACAAGAAGTACATGAGTTTCGAATTTATCCTTGAACTTAGCTTAATTATATTGATGTGGTGACAATGCTTCTTGTTTTCTGAATGTATGCTTGAACAGTGCATATATCTTTTGAAGTTGTTGTTTAAGAATGTTAAATATGTTGGCTCTTGAAAGAATGATGACTAGGAGACATGTTATTTGATAATCTAAAAAATCATAAAAATGATTCTTGAAGCAAGAAAAAGCAGCAAAGAACAAGCTTGCAGAAAAAAAATAGGCGAAAAAAATATATAGAAAGAAAAAGCAAGCAGAAAAGCCAAAAGCTCTTAAAACCAAGAGGCAAGAGCAAAAACCAATAACCCTTAAAACCAAAAGGCAAGGGTAATAAAAAGGATCCCAAGGCTTTGAGCATCAGTGGATAGGAGGGCATAAAGGAATAAAATCCTGGTCTAAGCGGCTAAACCAAGCTGTCCCTAACCATGTGCTTGTGGCGTGTAGGTGTCAAGTGAAAAACTTGAGACTGAGCGGTTAAAGTCAAGGTCCAAAGCAAAAAAAGAGTGTGCTTAAGAACCCTGGACACCTCTAATTGGGGACTTTAGCAAAGCTGAGTCACAATCTGAAAAGGTTCACCCAATTATGTGTCTGTGGCATTTATGTATCCGATGGTAATACTGGAAAACAAAGTGCTTAGGGCCACGGCCAAGACTCATGAAATAGCTGTATTCAAGAATCATCATACTGAACTAGGAGAATCAATAACACTATCTGAACTCTGAGTTCCTATAGATGCCAATCATTCTGAACCTCAATGGATAAAGTGAGATGCCAAAACTATTCAAGAGGCAAAAAGCTATAAGTCCCGCTCATTTGATTGGAGCTATGTTTCATTGAAAGTTTGGAATTTATAGTATATTCTCTTCTTTTTATCCTATTTGATTTTCAGTTGCTTGGGGACAAGCAACAATTTAAGTTTGGTGTTGTGATGAGCGGATAATTTATACGCTTTTTGGCATTGTTTTTAGTATGTTTTTAGTAGAATCTAGTTACTTTTAGGGATGTTTTCATTAGTTTTTATGTTAAATTCACATTTCTGGACTTTACTATGAGTTTGTGTGTTTTTCTGTGATTTCAGGTATTTTCTGGCTGAAATTGAGGGACTTGAGCAAAAATCAGATTCAGAGGTTGAAGAAGGACTGCTGATGCTGTTGGATTCTGACCTCCCTGCACTCAAAGTGGATTTTCTGGAGCTACAGAACTCAAAATAGCGCGCTTCCAATTGCGTTGGAAAGTAGACATCCAGGGCTTTCCAGCAATATATAATAGTTTATACTTTGGTCAAGTTTAGATGACGCAAACTGGCGTTCAACGTTAGCTCTCTGCCCAAATCTGGCGTCCAGCGCCAGAAAAGGATCCAAAACCAGAGTTGAACGCCCAAACTGGCACAAAAACTGGCGTTCAACTCCAAGAAGGACCTCTACACGTGCAACACTCAAGCTCAGCCCAAGCACACACCAAGTGGGCCCCGGAAGTGGATTTTTGCATCAATTACTTACTTCTGTAAACCCTAGTAGCTAGTTTATTATAAATAGGACATTTTACTATTGTATTAGACATCCTGAGTTTTATCTTCGGATCATAGTCTTGGTTACTCCGGTTCCCCTCTGGGGCCGAGACCAATGAACTCCATTTTCACTTATGTATTTTTAACGGTAGAGTTTCTACACTCCATAGATTAAGGTGTGGAGCGCTGCTGTTCCTCAAAGATTAATGCAAAGTACTACTGTTTTCTATTCAATTCATCTTATTTCGCTTCTAAGATATTCATTCGCACTTCAACCTGAATGTGATGAACGTGACAATCATCATCATTCCCTATGAACGCGTGCCTGACATCCACTTCCGTTCTACATTAGATTGAATGAGTATCTCTTAGATCTCTTAATCGGAATCTTCGTGGCGTAAGCTAGAATGATGGCGGCATTCAAGAGAATCCGGAAGGTCTAAACCTTGTCTGTGGTATTCTGAGTAGGATTCAATGATTGAATGACTGTGACGAGCTTCAAACTCGCGATTGCCGGGCGTAGTGACAGACGCAAAAGGATAGTAAATCCTATTCCAGCAGGATCGAGAACCGACAGATGAATAGCCGTGCCATGACAGGGTGCGTTGACCATTTTCACTGAGAGGATAAGATGAAACCATTGACAAGGGTGATGCCTCCAGATGATTAGCTGTGCCGTGACAGGGCATTTGGATCATTTTCCCGAGAGAAGACCGAAAGTAGCCATTGACAGTGGTGATGTATCACATAAAGCCAGCCATGGAAAGGAGTAAGACTGATTGGATGAAGATAGCAGGAAAGCAGAGGTTCAGAGGAACGAAAGCATCTCTATTCGCTTATCTGAAATTCTCACCAATGATTTACATAAGTACTTCTATCCCTGTTTTATTAATTATTATTCGAAAACCCATTACTATTTTATATCTGCCTGACTGAGATTTACAAGGTGACCATAGCTTGCTTCATACCAACAATCTCCATGGGATTCGACCCTTACTCACGTAAGGTATTACTTGGACGACCCAGTGCACTTGCTGTTTAGTTGTGCGAAGTTGTGAACCATGGTATTGGCATCATGTTTTTGGCGCCATTACCAGGGAAAGAAAGAGCGATGAATTTTACATAATTAAAGTGTAATCACAATTTCCGCGCACCACACCTCATGAAGAAGCCCAGAACCTCATAGACATGGTGGCAAATAATCAATATTTTTTTGCTCATCAAAGGCAATGCTCACCAGCTCTCGAGAGAAGTGTCTTGGAGCTTGAAGGTGTTGACACTATCTTGGCACAAAACAAACAGATGTACTAACAACTTCAGCAACAAATGGAGATTATGGCCAAGAAAATTGATGGAATGCAAAGTGCTGCAGTAAACACACAAGGCCAATCTCAAACCTCACATGGGTGGAATCAACCTGAAGAAAGTTTTGGGACATTCAATTATGAGCAACAAAACCTGAGCAGGTGCAATACAGGAATAACACTTCAAGTTCATTTCAACACAATTTTCATGGTGATGCACACAAGACACCCTGGAAGACTCAGTCTAATTCAAGGTGGGGTGAGCATCAGAATCAAGGACAAAGGGACTTCAACTCTGGTAGCCTCAGCAACACAAACAACCATAACCATTCATCTAATAATACTAACCAATTCAAAAACTCATAAAACACATATCACCAACCCATAACAACTCACAAAACCACCAGAATAACTTTTCCACATCCACATTCTACCCACAAAATATCCCCGTAAATAATTCAAACAACCTTCAGCAACAACCATCTCATCTCACACAATCACAACCAAATCCAGACTCTCAAAGAATCTCTAGTCTAGAGATATTAATGGAGAAACTCATGAAAAAATCAAGAGATGGCAAGACAAGATCAAGCCACAACAAGTAAAACCAAGAAGCTTCAATCAGAAATCTTGAGAGGCATATGGAACAAATGGCTAAACGAATTGCAGAAATGGGTGAGAAGAGAGCAATTACCTTCCCCAATGTCACTGAAAAAGACAAAGGAAAAGCTACAAAGTGGGAGGAGTGCAAAGCAATCATAGTGGAAAGTGAGGAGACTAGGGAGAAGGAAGCCATCAATCAAGAAAAACACAACAGAGAAGTTCCATAAGAAGAGACAGAAGAGAAAAGTGAAGAGGATAGAAAGACCAAGAATACAAAAAGCTCAAAAAGAGACAAAAACATCCTTGAGCCACAGCTACAAGAGAAGAAGGAAGGGATGAAGTCATATGTCCCCAAACTTCCATACCCTCAAAGGTTTCGGAGAGAAAACGAGGATAAGCAATACTCAAAATTCCTGGATATATTCAAGACTCTCAGCATCAATATTCCTTTCTTAAAAGCACTTGAACAGATGCCATTATATGCCAAATTTATGAAAGAAGTACTCACAAAGAAAAGATCCATGAAGGAAGGACAGATTGTTGAGATGACAAAGGAATGTAGTGCTATCCTCCAAAGAGAGTTACCAGAGAAGAAAGATGATCCTGGGAGTTTTTACATACCTTGCACCATAGGAAACATAACAATTGAGAAGTCATTCTGTGACCTCGGTGCAAGCATAAACTTGATGCCTTTGTCTCTAATGAGGAAACTTCAAATTTTTGAGCTGAAGTCCACACGAATAGTTCTCCAAATGGCTGACAAATCCATTAAGCAAGCACTGGAGTTGTGGAGAATGTGTTGGTAAAAGTAGGAAAATTCTTTCTCCCGGCTGACTTTGTTATCTCAGATATAGAAGAGGACCCTAACACTCCCATCATCCTGGGGAGGCCTTTCCTAGCTACGGGCAGAGCATTGATAGATGTTGAAAAAGGGGAATTATTGCTGAGAGTGCATGATGAGCACCTAGCATTCCATGTTTTTAAAACCCTGCATGAGCCCACGCAAGAAGAAGATTGTATAGAGGATAAAGCCAGGGATCAAAGTTTGAAAGAGGCATGCAATGAGTTAACTCCAAGACTTCCAAATTCATGCTTGAAAGAAGTAGAGATGGTGCAACAGAGCAAAGAAATCAAGGATGAACTAGATCCAAAACCCCCAGATGAGAACCTCAACACTCCAGATAAAGAACCACCAAGGCATGAATTATCTCATGAGAAAGAAGAAAAGAAGAAGAGGCCAAAAGGATGGAGAAACAAGAAATTCCCACTGAAGACTTCTCACCAGGGGATGAAGTGATGTTAAACACCCAACCAATGAAGGTGTCTCCACAATTATCTGAATGCTATACTGTGAACCGGATCCTTTCACTTGAACACCTAGAGATCATCAAAGAGGAGACCGGAAGGAAGTTCACAGTAAGAGGAAAAAAGCTGAGGCACTATAATTTTCAACCCCCATGATCAAAGGATGAGATGTCAAGCTAGTGACAATAAAGAAGCGCTTGTTGGGAGGCAACCCAACCTGAGGTAGTTCACTTTTCATAGCTATTTCAATAAAAGGGTTAATTAGACTTTATCTATATTGCAAGGAGCTAAGTTTGGTGTTGCACACCAAAAAAATTAAGGGAGAATGAAGGATTCTAAGTTTGGTGTTCCACCAAAATCTCATTTAAAAGCACATTCTCACCTTCTGCATACATGGTTGCTAGCTCCGAGCAATCAGATAAACCAATTAACCAATTGTTTACTTTTTAGTTTTTTCTAGTTTTTATTGCCTTTAGCAAAGATAAAAGGATTTTACATATGGTTAACCTGTTGCATCAGAGGCATTGGCAAGGAATTAATTTTGGTGTTCCCACACCAAAATAAGTTTGAAAGCCTTGCTCAATTCATGCATAATAACCATTTGCTTAAGGGCTTGAGAAGCAAGCAACTTTTAAGAATCATGCAGGAAAATGGCCAACATTTGAAGAAAGTTGCATTATGACTCAAAAGGGACACAACAGAAGGAAGAAGGAAAAGCTGCAACCCAACAGGTTGTATTTGCACCTAATCCCTGTTGCTGAGGAATAGTTAAATTGGAAATTCCTATATGTCTTGCTGAAGTGTTCCATTAAATGCAAGTGAAAATGTTTGCTGAGAAATACTTGGATCTGCATAATTTTTGTCATCCATCATTAACTTGAACTTTATTTTGTTCCCTTGCTGTTTGAATAAAAGAAAAAATGTTTGATTTAGAAAAGTAATTGTTCAACGTTGCAAAAATTAGAATGAAAGTTAGTGGTGGTAGGTGT
The DNA here is from genome assembly GCA_003063285.2 of Arachis monticola. Classification (NCBI taxonomy): domain Eukaryota; kingdom Viridiplantae; phylum Streptophyta; class Magnoliopsida; order Fabales; family Fabaceae; genus Arachis; species Arachis monticola. The sequence goes on from QBTX01000726.1 coordinate 30,586, forward strand.
TTGATTCAATTGTTAGCTCACAAAATAATTGCTGCAAAATGACATGTTACTTGAAGCTTAAGCTAGTTTGCTGCTATGATCCTTCAACTAATGAAAATCCCTTGAAATTAAACCAAAACAAAGAAAAAAAAAAAAAGAAATAAAAAAGCCAAAAAGTGGCAAGAAACAAATAACAAGGCTAGACACCAATAGCTTGGACCCTAGGACATATGCCTGTGGTGTTTTTGTACTAGGATATGCTTGGACAAGTAAGTTCTGAGGAGTATTTCAAAACTTGGCCACTTAGATCAACTGATTTGGGATTGCCAACTGAAAGTCCACAATAAAGAGCAACCTAGCTACAAAACACTTAGTTATCCAAAGAGATGCTGGGCATCAATGATCCTAGGAAGAAAAAGGTGAGCCATGTGTCTGTGGTGAAGAAATGTTGAGTATAATTAAGCCAAAGGCTACTGTAACATTTGCCAACAAGCCTTCAATGAGTAATAAGCTCTCTAAGCAAAAGAAAGAAGGAAAAAGCTAACAAGGGAAGTAAGCAGAAAGCAAGGCATTGTAGCAGCAACCTTAGTGAACCCTTGAGGAAACATTGTTTGTTTAACAGCAAGTAATAATTGAGTTACTATTGATCCGCATGAAACCCCATGAACTAAGTTCAACTATCTGCTTAATAAGGACATGTATACTTCTCTATTTCATTCTACTTTTCTCTTATGTTTTATGCTTGCTTGGGGACAAGCAAGTTTTAAGTTTGGTGTTGTGATGACAAGTCATGTTAGCCTAGTTTCACCAGTCTTTTTCTTTGATTTTATTAGGTTTTATGCACTTTCTTGCATTTAAGTAAGTAATTTAGAATGGAAATGCATGGTTTCTTTGAATCAATCAACCACTATTTAATTGATACTAAATCATGAGGTTTAAGCTAAATTTGATTGATATTTGAATGATTTATAAACCTTGTGAATTTGGTGATACTTTGATTGGTTGTTTTGATTAATTATAGGTGAAGAAAAGAAGAAAATAAGAGCATGGCCTAAGAAGAGTGTAGCAAAGGAAACAATGAAGCATGGCACATGGAAGGAGGAAGCATAGCGCTCTCTTCAGGAGCGGAGCACTCTCTCAAGGGAGCACAATAATGAACCAAGAAAGCAAGGCTTGATGCTACGCTCCCCTTAAGAGCGGAGCACACTTTTGAACCAAGAAACAAAGGAAGGAAGAATGATGCTCCACTCTCCTTGAGAGCATTATCGGGCTTCACTCACAAATAAATCCAAGGAAATAGTTTGCCAATTCTTACTCCAAGGATCGAACTCATGAGCAAGGGGGAGTGGGGAGCGCTACTCACAAAGGAAAATGAGCCACACTTGGCCAAATTGCACTCACAAGGATTCGAACTAAGCACCTCAAAGAAAAGAGGAGAGAGGCGCCACTTCATTCACAAAGAAAAGGAGTCAGCGCATGCCTCCAATAAGTTTTGAACTTGGGACCTCACCCAAGCAAAAGGAGTGCTACGCTCCCAAGGAGAGCAGAGCGCTACTTTCCTTAGCCTTTGCAAGAACTGGACACGGCCAGGGGGAATTGGAGCACAACATGACACGGGCAGAGGGAGCTTGGTACGCAACAAGGAGCTCCAACACAAGCATTGATGCTCCGCTCCCCACAAGAGCAGAGCACTCCACTGGGAGCAATTTCTCTTGGGCTGAAAATTCAATCAAAAATCCAATTAAATTCAAATCTTCACCAAATTAAAAAGCCCACCCAAATTCTTAAATCCAATAATAGAAAGTGTATAAATAGAAGCTAGTTTGATTTAGTTAAGGACTTTTAACTTTTTGCTTCTTTGATAATTTTCATTTTATAATTTTTAGAGTTTTTACTTTGAATTTAGATCTTGGAGAATTGGGAAGGAGAATTGATCTCTCTTCTTCCTTATTCTTGCTTGAGAACTCTTTACTTTTTGTTTTGGATCTTGAGTGAAGAATTGAAGAAATTCTATTTTAATCTCACCTTAAGATCTCTTTGTTTATCTTCCTGCATAATTCTAAGAAACTTTGATTTACATTTCAAATTCTGTTTACTGCTTTTTCTCTTCTACTACTTCTGCAACTTACTTTTCTATTTCTTTTGCAATTGTCCTTGTTGGATCAAGGAAGGATTTGAGATCTAGACTTGTTTTCTAGTCTCTTCCACTCCTGAGATCTTCAACATTCTTTTAATTGCTGCAATTTAGCTCCATTTACTTTCTGTTTTTAATTTTTCAAGCATTTTTACTCTTCTGTTTGAGATCCACTTAAATTCAATTCATCTTTTGCTCTTCTTTGTTAATTGTCATTTTACTTCAGCTTGTTTAATTTCTGCAATCTCAGCTCCCAATTCCTCTTATAATTCAAGCAATTTACCTTTCTTGCACTTTAAGATTCAGTCATTTACATTTCTTGCAATCTAAGCTTCTGCTATTTAGTTTACTTGTTCTTTAAGATTCAGCACTTTTACTTTTTCTCTTTAATTTACTGCAATTCTTTCCTCTCCCTTTACATTTCATGTAATTTAGCTTTTGTCAACTACAAACCACTCAAACCAATACTTGATTTGCTTGACTAAATCAACCACTAAACAAAATTGCTCAATCCTTCAATCTCTGTGGGATCGACCTCACTCATGTGAATTATTATTACTTGATGCGACCCAGTACACTTGCCGGTTAGTTTTAGGTGTTTGGAAATTCACTTTTCCACAAAATCACCATCATCCAGCAATCAAGGTAATAGAGACAAATTTGTTGTGAACTTAAAGTTACATGAGTGCTCTTGTAGAAAGTTTCAACTAACAGGTTACCCTTGTGAGCATGCCACGAGTTGCATTAGGAAAATGTGTTTAGATGTTAAGAACTATGTGAACAAGTGCTATAAGAAAGAGACCTACGTGGATTGCTATCAACATGTAATCTACCCTTGAATGGACCAAATCTGTGGGACCGGACTCAGAATGATGATGTGCTGCCACCAGTGTTTAGGAAACCAATAGGGCGCCCAAAATTAAGCAGGAACAAGGCTGGTGATGAGTCACGGAACAATGGACCACTGTCTAAATTATCCAAGGCTGGACAACAACAAAAATGCTCCTACTATTTTGCACTTGGTCACAACAAATGAACCTGCCCTAGAAAACGTAAGGTGGAAGCCTCGGCAAAAAAGTAAATTTGTTAGTTGATATCAATTTAGACTACCCTTGTATGGATTGTTTATTACTAATTTGTTGAACCCAATCTGTTGATGTCACTGTTTGTTGTTACTAGTTGTAGCAGAACGCTGCTCCACAGGCCAAGAAGAGTGCTAGCACAACTAGGACTCCAAACCCCAGCAAGAATGCAACGAAGACAATAACAAAAGCAGCAACAAAACTTCAGCCAAAAAGGAAGATCAATACATAAATTGTAGGAACCCAACAGTCACAAACCTCCCCCAAGAGAGCTAAATGCAGCAGTAGCACCAGTTAGCCCCAACCATCCACAACAATAGTTACTAGTCCATCAAGAAGGACCTTGAAGTACATGGCCAAAACACCACCTAAGGCCTGGAAAGTATTGGGATGAATTTATAGTAGATTTTAATGTTTACTTTATGTTTTGTAATGAAAGTAGCAATGACCAAAGGCTGACGTCCTTGTAATACTTTAGACAGCCTACTTTAAGACTTCTAGTTTCATGTTGATATATTTTGTGTTATCTTTTGTTGGTTATCTTTAAGACTTGTTTGGATATTGTAATGGTTAAGAGAAGCTACTTTAAGACTTCTCCTTACTCAATGGTTAAAATGAATTTTCAGGAGTTCAGTTATATGAATTGCGAACTTGAGCCTTCTGTTTATTGGTTGATCAAACTGATTTAAACTATTATAATGCCCAATAATGTATGTCAAAATACAGGAACACACAGTTTTCCATTTCACTTAATAATTGATAATGTTTACAGCACATACCTTTACACATAACTGTTTCAATTTGTTATCCCCTAATACATTGTTGTTAGGACTCTAACTGTATGTCAATTTTTTCATTCCACTCAACATTTGACATTCCTATCTAACTAGGGACAACAACAGCAAAACAAATAAAGATAATTGTTAACCCCCCTAAACTTCAATTAAATCGATCATATAGCAACAGCCTGATAAACCCTAATTTTGTGGTTTATCTTGTGTTGAATTTAGGGAATTTTATCAACTTATCTCATATTTATTCAATGAAATAGCATGGTTTTGTAAATTTCTTCTAATTTGTGCTTAAGAGTGAAAACATGCTTTTTAGGCTTTAAAATTGATCAATTTAATTCAGTTTAATTCCATTCGATGCCTTGATATATTTGTTGAGTGATTTCAGGCTTATAAGGCAAGGATTGGATGGAGGAGGTGAAGAGAAAAGCATACAAAGTGGAGAATTCATGAAGAAATGAGCATTTGGAGAATTCAAAGCCACACGCGTACGCGTCATCCACGTGTACACGTGAGGAGGAAATCTGCCACCGACGCGCACGCGTCACCCACACGCACGCGTGACGATGCGTACACGTGACCTCATTAAAGTGAAATGCTTGGGGCAATTTCTGAGCTATCCAGGCCTAAATCCAACTCATTTCTATGTTATTTGATGCAGAATTCAAGAGGAAACAAGGGGGAGCAATTAGATTAGCCTAGGACCATGATTTAGGTAGTTTTCTAGAGAGAGAAGCTCCCTCTTCTCTTTAGAATTAGGGTAAATTTAGGTCAAACTCTCTTAGATTTAGGTTTTGTTTCTTGTTTTCATTTAGTTTTTTTTACAATTTCTTGTTCCTACATCCTTGTTCTCTTAATTTTACTTGTTAATTTCCCTTTTATGTTCTTTTCATGTTCATGCACTATTGTTGGTACAATTTTATATTTTCATGTCATTGATGTTTTATTGAGTCGTTAGTGTTATTTTCTTGCATGGGTAGTTGTAGAATTTATATTCCTTGCAATTTTACCATGCTTTTCTTTTATGCCTTCCAAGTGTTTGACAAAATACTTGGTTGAATTTTAGAGTAGTTTTTGAGCATTCTTGGCTTGGAAAGAGAAATTAGATGCTCTTGAGTCATTAATACCCAACTTATGTTGGTGATCTAGAGTTGTTAGTTAATATTGTTTTTCTATTGACTCTAATCTCTTTCTAATTCAATTATTAAGTTAAGTTGATTAGGACTTATACATTGAAATTTACTAGTCCTATTTGACTTTCTCTTATGTGAAGATAACATTGTACCTTGTTCCGATGTTGGAGATGACGAAATAGGATTAGCTCTTGTTAATTATTGTATTATGATTAATGACTAGGATAGAAAGCCTTAATTCTCAATCATTGCCATGAATGCCTCTTTTTATTAGTTGTTATATTTAGTTGTTTGTCTATTTTACATTTCTTGCATTTTTAATTTCTTGTCTTCTTATCAACCCAACCCTTGAAACTCATAACCAATAATTGAGCACTCGATTGTAATTCCTCCTTGGGAGAACGACTCGTGATTAATACTCTCAGTTATTTTTATTGGGTTGGACTTGTGACAACCAAAATTAAACTTTGATTGAAGGTTGTTTGTTGGTTTGGACTATACTTGCAACACTTGCAACGGAATTATTTGTGAAAATTCCTAACCGACGTAAATCTTCCCATCAAGTTTTTTTGCGCCATTTCCGGAGAATCGCAATGTGTGCTTATTGTATATATGTGAATATTGTAGATAACTTGATTTTTGGTTTGTTTGCTAGTTGTAGGACTTTGCTTTTTGTTTCTTGTTAGCTTTTTGTTTTTGTTTTTCCTTTCACCATGAATTCTCACCCTTTTGACTATGAGTTTGGTTCAAACTATGTTGTAGGAAATGAAAGCTTCAATGGAGGTTTGCATCAAGAATTTGGAAATCAAAGGTGGGAGGAGTCTCAAGCATATAGACAACCTTCTAGCAACAACCTCCTTCGATTTCTTATGGGTGCAATCTAACTCCTAATGCTTACCAACCTAATGGATGTAGTGACCCTCATTGTCCTCAACATAGCCCTCAACAGCCCTACTCACAAGCCTCTTACCACCATTCACCTCCATATGATCCTAACCTATACCACCACACCGACAACCATGAGAACCATACATAGAGCCATTCCCATTCCAACACCAATACTCCCAAGAACCACCATTTTCTTATACACCACCATAAATTTTTCATCAATTTGAACCACCTTCCAACTACGATACTTTCCCTCCAAACAATGAACCCTCTCTTCTGTCATCGCCTTCATTGAATGAAGTTTTCCAACCCTTCATGCAAGAACAAAGAGATCTTTACTCTCTCCTTCAAAAGCAAGAAGAGGAGCAGAAGGAGTTAGAAATCATATTGGCTACCATGACTGAAGCGGCTAACCATATAGCCTCCTACCTAATCTCATTCAATCAAGACACTCCCATTGACGAATATGGAAGACCAACCAAAGAGCATAGTGAGGAGAAGGACTTGGAGCTTCAAGGTGAAGAAGAGGAGTTGAAGCAAGAATTGCGAGAAGAGGATGAAGTAGAGATAATTGAATTGAAAGAAGTGGTTGAAGATTTAGGAGATGTTAAATGCAAAGGGAATCTAAGGTTGTAGAGCCTTCTTCCATGGAGTTTGAAATTGATGTTGAGAAGGATAGTGCACAACCTCCAAAGCATAACGTGATTGAAGAATTAGAAGAAGTAGGGCAAGCACCAAATCCCCCTATTTATGATGATTCCACGTCAACATATGATCCTTTTGAGCTTGATGGATCCTTCCTCATTGAATTTGAAGTTGATGTTGAGATAGATTTCACTCAACCTCCAAGATATGATTTGAGTGATGGGAAGAGTTAGAAAAAATTGGTGAGGAAGAATGTGAACTTGAGGAAGCTTGGCAAGAGGTAGAGGTTGAAAAATCTTGTCAAGTGGTGGATGCCCTTCAAAGAGGGTGGACGAGAGTAGAAATTGCCATATCAAGACCATTGGAAGCATCTCTCCCTAGGTCACCATCATCTATTACATCATTCAAGTGGATAAATCTCTCATCCCTTAAGTTTCTCATTCTGCTTGAATATGGTTTGCTAGAAATGGATGGTCAACTTAAGATGCTTTGTGGGTTAAAGAGTAGAAGAGAGATGAGTAGTGATAAACCCCAATTTTGTGGTTTATCTTGTACTTAATTTGTGAGATTTTATCACTTTTTTTCCACATTTATTCAATGAAATAGCATGATTTTGTAATTCTCCTTAAATTTTTGCTTAAGTGTGAAAACATACTTTTTAGGCCTTAAATTTGCCAATTTTAATTCACTTTAATTCCATTCGATGCCTTGATATGTTTGTTGAGTGATTTTAGGTTCATAAGGCAAGTATTGGATGGAAGAAGTGAAGAAAAAGCATGCAAAATGGAGAATTCATGAAGAAATGAGGATTTGCAGAAATCTGCCAAGTGACACGTATACATGGTCCATGCTTACGCGTGGGAGGGATATATGCCAAATGACACGTATACGTGGCCCACGTGTGTGCGTGGGAAGGAAATCTGTCGGGCGACGCATACACGTGACCCATGCGTACACGTGACAAGCAGCACGTGTGTAAGAACCCACGTTTTCATGTAAAACTGTTTTAATAAAATAATTTTAGTGCAAGAATAGATTCAAAATTTAGAAGTTTTAATTTGAAAATATAAATGAGAAATTTGATTTCAGTGAATTTTTCTGAGTTGGAAAATGTACTTCCTCCAAAAAGTTTTTGTAAAAATGCACTGGCGCTTGAGCCAGCAGTATCGGCTCTAGTCTGTCCAATACTGCGTATTTTAGAAAATGATATTTAGAAAATTGATTTATTATTTTGAAAGGAGAAAAATAATTTAGAATTGAAAACCAGACCACTAATCTTAAAGGTTTTGGCCCAAAGTGGGCCAAACGGACCAAAAATGTTAACAGGTTGGACCGGGCCCAAGGTCCAACATATATAAGTGAGTAAATGAGCCAAGGAAGCTCATTTCAGCCCACAGAGA
>QBTX01000726.1:41496-52154 GCA_003063285.2 Arachis monticola
AAATTATCCGCTCATCACATACCCAACCATTTGGCTCATATCATATACAGCACTCCACTATACTCCTCAACACCTCATATCATCATCATTCACCATACTCATCACAACATCCTCTTTCTTCCTCCATAAGTTACCCTCTTTCCTAGCTTACTCTTATTCACTAGGCATTTTACATCAATTTAAGATTTAGAGGATGAAATTGGGGATTTATAAGTGAAATAACATCTCGGAAAGTTACAAGCTTGTTGGGAATGTGAGAGACTTAAAAAAATAGCTTTAGAAAAGAACTGGTCGCGTGCGTACGCACAGGGTGTGCGTGCGCACGCCCAGAAGCATTTTTAAACGTATGCGTATGCACAGGCCTGTGCGTGTGCACAGAAAGCAAAATCTCCAGGGTTGTGTGCGCGCACAAGGTGTGCCAGCGCCACCAACAGCAAGTCATTCCCAACGTGTGCGTGCGCACAGATCTGTGCGCACGCACAGCTCGCAAAACTTCCTTGGCCATGCGTCTGCACAGAGCGTGCTAACGTTCCCAGCAGTAGCCTCATTCCCAAGTGTGCGCACGGGCTCAAAATTTCGCGGGTTGTGCATGCGCACAAGGCTGTGCGTGCGCACACAAACAAGAAATCACAAATTCTGTAAAAGTTGCAGAATTCAGATTTTTGGCCTGAACTTCCAACGATCATTTCTCCTTTCACAAGAATCAGATTTCCACCAAATTTAAACCATTTTAAAGGTCACGAAATTATCTTTCAATTGATATAAAAATCATCAAATTCCAAAAACAATAACTCAAGATATGATCCGTTGAAGTTTATCAAAATTTCATTTTTACCAAAACTTATAAACTCCCCATTTTCAAAACGTACTCTTGCCAATCCATACCAAATCAACCCAAAACTCAACCATTCCAATCATCAATCACTTCCAAATCTCTTTCAATAATCAATCCCTAATTCCATTATATTTAGCCAAATCTCACATCAACATCAACATTTCATATATCAACTTCCAAACAAATATTCAATTTATCCATCACCATATATATATATATATATATATATATATATATATACATTCACATATTCATATCATACATCAAATCATGTTCATCAAAAAGAGTCTCAACTCTATCATCAATCCAACATATCAATCTATATCACATACAACATTACATACGTTGCCAACCAATCCAACCACTCATAGTCAATTCCACCATCATTCATACATATTTAACTTAATCCAAATTCCATCATTCATATATATTTAACTCAATCTAAATTTTCCAATAACCACATCAACATTCCAAAGCCCTATCCTAGGGTCACTAGCCTACGTTTTTGCACCACGTTGTATTTTAGATACAGGAAAATGAAACCATACCTTGGCCGATTCCCATTCCACCCGGAACACACCACAACCATAACGTGCTTGCTAGTGTGCCTAGGGGATGGCAAGGCAACGTGTATCTTGCTGGCATTGCACCCAGCAAGCCTTTGGGCAAGTCGAGTTTCAGCAGCACGACACCCTTCCTCCCTATAATAGGCTGCCGAGCCATTACCAAAGTGCCACGGGTAGACATCCTTTTCCGTGAGGAGACATACTCAAGGAAAGTGCTCTAAAGGTCGAATTTTGACGCCGTTTTTTGCAACAACCTCACACTTAAATTCAACTTCCAAGGTTTCCAAACTCCACCAATCAGATTTCCAAGCTTGGTGTTCTACCCCAAAGCTTTCCAAAATTACCAATCAAGCTCCAATACACACATATTTAATGCCTAAGCCACAATATTACACCAAAACACAATAACTCAATACCCAAAACCTTAAATTCAACATTTTCATTAGGGTTTGAGATCTCTTACCTTACCCAAGGGTCAAGGGAGCAAGAACAAGCCTTCTCTTCAAGTTAATTTGATCCTATAACACAAATGAGCTTAAAAATCTCAACATTTTTTCCCATGAAACTCGAAACTAAGGGCTGGAATTCGAAGAAGAAAACATAGCTCACCTCAAGAATGATAGTATGTGGATTTTGTAGAGCTCGACACCGCGGTCACGTGGCTGCAAACGGTGCATCAATCGGAGCTCCAGATTAAAAGATATGATCAAAGGAAGGTTGAGGTGAATAGGAGCAAGGGTTTATGTCTTCCCCCCATCTCCCTTATGTGTGTTCAGCGTGTGTGTGTTCTTGGAGGAAAGAGAGTGCTAAGCTCTCTCATTAACTGAGAGCTTGGCTGGGCCCTTGGGTCCAACTTGGGTCCGGTTGGCCCGGTTTAGCCCATTTGGCCCAATTTTGGGCCGATTTCTTTAAAATTGGTCTCAAAATTTTCGTTTTAAATTTTTCTATCACATTAAACCATAAAAAACTCATTTTCTCTTTTTCTAGAATATATTTTAATTTATTAGTTAATTAACCATTAATTAATCGGATTTTACATTCTACCCACCTAATTGGGAATTTTACCCACAAAATTCGAGTTCAGTTACCTGAGAATAGGTGTGAGTAGTCTGCTCGCATCTCTGAGTGAAGCTCCCAAGTGTGTTCCTCAACACCAGCTCGACTCCATGCCACTTTCACTAATGAAACCTATTTTTCGCGCAACTTCTTAACACTTGTGTCATCAATCCTGACCGGAGTCACTGGCAGAGTCAAATCTTTCCTTAACTGAACCGATTCTAGTTCTAACACATGACTAGCATCAGGACTATACTTTCAAAGCTGTGACACGTGAAGTACATCGTGAAGGTTCGAAAGATGAGGCGGTAGAGCCATCCGATATGCCACCGGTCCAACCCTCTCAAGAATTTGAAACGGACCGATATATTGGGGATTTAGTTTCTTTGTCTTAATCGCTCTACCTATTCCCATTGTCGGAGTAACCTTAAGGAAAGCATGGAATCCTTCCTCAAACTCTAAGGGCTTCCGTCTCTGATCGGCGTAACTCTTCTGACGGCTCTAAGCAGTGAGCATCCTATCTCTGATTTTCTTAACTTGTTCTGTGGTTTCAGCTATCATCTCAGGTCCCAATAGACTTTTCTCCCCAGCTTCATACCAACATAGCGGAGATTGGCATTTTCTTCCATATAGAGCCTCATACGGAGCCATTCCGATGCTTGCATGGTAGCTATTATTGTACGCAAACTCCACTAGCGGCATATACCGATCCCAGCTCGACGGCTGATCCAAAATGGAAGCCCTCAACATGTCCTCTAGGGTTTGGATCGTCCTCTCAGATTGACCATCTGTTTGAGGATGGTAAGCTGTACTTAAGCTCAAATGGGTTCCAAAAGCTTTCTGAAACGCACTCCTGAACCTCAAAGTAAAACGGGAATCTCTGTCAGAAATTATAGTCGTGACACACCATGAAGTCTCACAATCTCCTTGAAATACAGGCGTGCTAACTCCTCAAGAGTGTAGTTCATCCGAATGGGTAAAAAGTGAGTTGACTTCGTCAATCGGTCCACAATTACCCAGACAGCATCAAATCCAGTTCTAGTCTCGGTAATCCTGATACAAAATCCATCGCAATGCTCTCACACTTCCATTGCGGAATCTCCAAGGGTTACAACATCCCGGAAGGTCTCTGATGTTCAATCTTCACCTTTTGACAAGTTAATCACTTTGAGGCATATTCTGCCACATCATTCTTCATACCAGGCCACCAGAACATAGCCTTTTGATCATTATACATCTTAGTACTCCCAGGGTGAATAGAAAATCCGCTTTTGTGTGCCTCCTTCAAGATGTCTTGTCGCAAGGTCCCCACGTCCGGAACAATGATTCTACCCTTGAATCTCCATAGCCCATCTTGATCCTCTAACACCAGCACAGGAGCGGTAGTCAACTTTTGTTTCAACGCTTGAAAGCTCTCTTCACACTCAAAGGTCCAAACGAATGGCGCGTCCTTGCGGGTTAATTTTGTCAATGTCAAAGCCAATTGCGAGAAACCTTTGATGAATCTCTATAGTAGCCTGCTAATCCCAGAAAACTCCTTATCTCAGTAACTGAGGTCAGCCGCTTCCACTCCATCACTGCTTCCACCTTGGCAGGATCTACTGCTATCCCCTGTTTACTCACTACGTAACCTAGAAACTTCACCTCACTCTTCCAAAACTCGCATTTTGATAGTTTCGCGTAGAGCTTCTTTTCTTTTAGTATCTACAACATGGTCCTCAAGTGCTCTGTATACTCTTCTTTAGTCTTGGAATAAACCAGTATGTCATCAATGAAGACAACAACGAATAATGGACGGAAAATCCTATTCATATAATCCATAAACACTGCAGGAGTGTTTGTCAACCCAAAAGACATTACAGTGTACTCGTAATGACCATAACGAGTCCTGAAGGCTTTCTTAGGGATGTCCTCTTCTCTCACTCTTATCTGGTGATAACTGGATCTCAAATCGATCTTGGAGAAAACCACGGCTCCTTGTAACTGATCCATGAGATCGTCAATCCTCGGCAGTGGATACTTATTCTTTATTGTGACCTTGTTTAGTTGTCTGTAGTTCACACAAAGCCGCATACTACCATCTTTGTTCTTCACAAGTAACACTGGCGCTCCCCACGGTGAAACACTTGGTCGGATAAAGTTCTTACCCAACAGATCCTCTAGCTGAGACTTGAGCTCGGCCATTTCCAACGGTGACATTCGATAAGGGGCAATCGAGATTGTCCTTGTTCCAGGTACCAACTCAATAGCAAACTCAACCTCTCAGTTAGGTGGGAATTCATCTATATCGACTGGAAAAACCTCCAAAAACTCACACACAATCGGAATTTGCTCCAAGCTTTGATCATCACCCGAGACTCCCGTAGTTAACAACAAATACCCTGACATTCGGCCCCAGAACAATTCACTACCATAAAGTTCAAGTAATAGTTATTTACCACCACCGGCCCTTCTGTATCTTCCGGCATAAAGTACACTAACTTTGTAGAATAGTCAAGCAGAACGTGGTTCTTAGAAAACCAGTCCAACCCCAAGATAAGATCAAGGCCGGTCATTGGCAAACAAATCAAGTCATGTACAAAATCACGCTGCTTGACCCTAAACGAAACATGCGGACATCCTAGCCTAGTTACCATGGCTTCATGGATGGCATTATACACCTCAGGTCATAACCTAAAACCACAATCTTCAATCCTAACTCACTAGCCTTCTCAAATGCAATGAATGAATGTGATGCTCCAGAATCAAACAAGGCATTTAAAATCTGACCAGCCATTTCACATTTACCTTGGATAAGTGTCTCTGATCCCTCGGCACCCACGGCTAAAGTAGTAAACACCCGATCAGGCTGTTGTGCTCTCCTGGCACCCTATTTCTGTTTCTCTGGACAGTTGGAGGCTTTATGCCCTGGCTTCCCACATGAGTAGCATAACCCCCAACTGGCCTTTCATGGAACACCAGGATGGTAACTCCCACATCTAGCACAAGCCTGTTCATTTTGAGGCTGCTTCCCAACTCTTCTCCCCGAAGCATTGTTGTTGTTGTTGGGCCTTCTGAAATTATTCTGACCCTGAGTCCTTTGTGGTGCAAAACCTCTCCGCTTGAAGGGCGGACCTCTAGGAGCAAAACTCTTCCCTCGGTTTAGTGAGAATGATCTCCTCTGGCTTCTTCTTTCTGTAGCTGGCTTCTTCACACACTCTTCGGCAACTCGGCTCTTGTTTACCAACTCGGAAAAAGTCCTGATCTCTGACGAGTGGCAGAAGTTAGAATAATTAAGAGATTATAATGTAATAGAACAGCGTTGCGAGTATAGCTCTTAACCAGCTAAAATCCGCCTCATCAATTTAGAAAGGTTGTCACAAAAGTTTTAAATAAAAATACTGGGAGTATGAGTCCCAAGTCATCTCCCAACGAGTTGCTAGAAAGGGTGCTAATTTATTAATCAGGATTTTTTCTGAGAGTTTTGAGAATTGAGTAACAGAAATTAAACAATTGTAATTTAGTGCAATGAAAATAAAAGGAATTTATATTATTCAGAATAAAAAGCCTTGACTGGGGGAATGATTAATCGGAAGTTCTATCCTTGTTGGGATCTCTTAAGTGTAGTATCAAAAAGGTTGTTGTTTTCACTTAGTTAACCCTTACTAAATAAAGGAAAGTCAAGTGATTGACCTAACTCTTATTCGCAAATCCTAGTCCTCTCGCTTGGGAAGGTCTAGTGTTAGTAAATACAGAACTAGCCAACAACTTCTAATTTAACCATCACTTAAGCCTTCCAACTCAAGTGTCTCCTTTTAATCAACCCCCATGTCAAGTAGGGAATCTACTCCATTGACATGAATATAATACTCAGAAAAATATAAGAAGAAGACATGATGAATTGAATAAAATAAAGCTTTGAAAATTAATTGAAGATAAAAGTAATCCTTTTCATTAACAATCCATGAAAATAATCCAATTACCACTCTAAACAAGAATTAAGAATATGGAATAAATAAAAGAGTAAGTAAGGAAACAAACTAGAATAATATCTTCAATGGAGGTGATGACTCTTCAGTATCCAAAGGCAAAAGCATAAAACTAATAAACTATGAATGTAAAGAGAACCTAAAGAAAGAGTAGTTTCTCTCTAGATTCAGATAAAAAATGAGAATGTGTGTATGTCTCTTGAGTCTCTGCATGTTCCCTGGCTTTATTCTGTGTTTCTGGGTCGAAAATTGGGTCAAAACATGGTCCAAAATTGCCCCCAGCGTTTTCTGTTAATTCTGCAGATCTCGCAGGTCACGCGTACGCATCAGTCACGCGTGCGCGTCATTTGGCAAATTTTCTTGTCATGCGTACGTGTCGTCCACGCGTGTGCGTCTTTTGTGCAGACTCCAAACCACACGTACGCGTCAGGCACGTGCACGCGTCGCTGCAAATTTCTCCATTCCCCGCGCTCACGTGAGACATGTGCGCGCGTCGGTACTCGCTGGTCATCTCCTTAGTTTCTTGTGTTCCTTCCATTTTTGTAAGCTTCCTCTCCATTTTCTAAGCCATTCCTGCTCTATAAAGCCTGAAACACTTAACACACGGATCACGGCATCGAATGGTATAAAGGAGAATTAAAATATACAAATTAAAGATCTCTAGGAAGCAAGTTTTCAACCATAGAACAACTTAGGAAGGAATTGTAAAATCATGCAAATCATATGAATAAGTGGATAAAGACTTGATGAAACCACTCAATTAAACACAAGATAAACCATAAAATAGTGGTTTATCAATCTCCATAGGCCCTACTGAGCTGTAGATATTGCTTCGGAGCCCTCCTTCATATTTAATGCATTTCCACTCTTCAAAGTCTCTCGGGGCTCCTTGACACATGGAGGAGAATCTAAACAACTCCTCAAACTTATCTGTATACTCTGATACATACATAGTACCCTACTTCAGCTGCAGTAACTCAAGTTCTTTGGCCGTCCTAGCAGAGTTCAGAAAGTACTTCTTGTAGAATTCCTCCTGGAAGGCATCCCAGGTGATAGGGTCATCACCCTGTTGTATGAGACGTTGGGTTCCCTGCCACCAATGTGATGCTTCCCCAGTAAGCAGATAAGTAGCAAACTCAACGCATTGTTCCTCAGGTACCAAATGCGCTTGCAGTGCACGCTCCATAGCTTGAAACCAAGTGTCGGCCTCAGTTGGATTGGTAGTCCTCTTGAACTTCGGTGGATTAAATTTTAAGTAGGTTGCCAATGTCATTGGACCTTGAGTCCCGTTTCTGCCATTTCCCTTATGATTATGATTATTGTTATTCTTCTGCTGCCCGAGTGCCTCAACAGTAGCCTGCATAGTAGCAGCCATGTTCTGCAATACGGCCATAAAGTTCACCGGGTTATTCGGATTGGTTTTCGGCCCTTGAGTACCGGCACTCCTCTCCCACGGCCTTGAACGCATCCGCGAGGTGCCATCTGGTTCCTATACACACCAAACAAACGATATCAAGTTGATCAATCTCAATATCAAAAGTCTAGTGCTTAAAGTCCCAAATGTATGCTCATGAATGTTTATGCCAGTTATATCAATCAGATATCCTAATAGCAGACAAACACAGACACAGAGAATGCACAGAAGCATAGTTAGTTCATCCCTAAGGCTCTACAGGAATGAATCGCTCTGATACCATAATGTAATACCCTACCACACAGAGTCTTATGCTTAAGTCATAAAACAGAGGTGGCGAGGTATTATGACTTCTAAAAAATAAAAATTTAGTACGTATGGTAGTATAAAAAGATTTGTAACCAGCAGCCTTTGAAGAAAAAGGGGTAAATCAAAACCGTTAAATCAAAATGCGCAACACTCTGATCGATAACGTAAACGAAACAGATAAAGAGTAAGCTGATGCTAAGAGATATACAAAAGAGTGCCAAAATACATATATCAAGACTCGGGACTCGGCTTGCGAAGATAACCGGTCCGAGCAGATAAGTATATATATACATATATGTAAGGAAATCCCAAAAGAACCCAAAAGACAAATACAGAACCTGTTTCTCCAAAATAACCTCTAAAAGGAGTTAATACCAAATACATATACAGTAGAGAATATAAGTATCTAAACAAGTGTATAATGATCAAAGTAAAATCCCAAGATACAAGGATCTCCGCCAAAAGGAAGTCTCCAGCATGCCTCACCGAGGAGCCTCACGTCCTGCACCTGAAAACCACAAAATCCGCATAGGTGAGAATCGGGGGTTTTCAGCATGGTAACAGTGCCCAAATATCTAACATGTAATGTCCTGGGAAAGCCGAAGGCAATCCTAGAACTTCCATATATTATCAAAGCGTATGAAATATAACTAAACCATGAAAATAAAAATAGGCGACTAACTTAAGGATCTTCAGACTAACTAAATATCCCCTTTCCAAGTCTTGCAATCCTCCCGACCGCCAACAGTGATCCAATATGCAAGCACAATTATATCAAGCAAAGCGATGCACAAGTAGGAAGCAAATAAGACAATTAGGGAATTAGCAAGTAATGATGCAGTCAATTAGGCAATCTAGACAAGTCACATATAATGGATATAATGCATGCTTGTCCTAGCGGCTGATGAATCTCATCTATCGGTTATAAAGCCAACCCGACAAGTCCTGGTAGCTAACCATTAGACTGTCCCTCTGTCGTGCATCCCCAACTCGAGTTATTCTCAATATAAATCATAAATTCATATATATCCAACACCGTCACTGGTGTATATTTACAGGGGCAAGCTCATCCAGAACTTTCACAGTGTCCGGTCACACTTACGACATAGGGTCAGCAGAGTATCGAGTCTCCACCTAGAGCACGTGGTGGCTAGCCACTGCTTTAACCAAGGGAAACTCGTATCTCGGATAGGTGGAGTGCAATAATCATAATA
Organism: Arachis monticola; assembly: GCA_003063285.2. NCBI lineage: Eukaryota > Viridiplantae > Streptophyta > Magnoliopsida > Fabales > Fabaceae > Arachis > Arachis monticola. The sequence continues at coordinate 50,859 of QBTX01000726.1, forward strand.
ATCACAATTCAACATATATTCGTATAAATCACAGCCATGTATTAACATTCATCTCAGCCATCCGGCTTACAAATCATAATCTCATAACCAGCCATAATCATCATCACACACCGCCATTCGGCTCATATCATACCCAGTCATTTGTCTCATATCATATACAGCACTCCACCATACTCCTAAACACTTCAGATCATCATCATTCACCATACTCATCACAACATCCCTATTATTCCTCCACAAGTTATCCTCTTTCCTAGCTTACTCTCATTCACTAGGCATTTTACATCTATTTAAGATTTAACGGATGAAATTAGGGATTTATAAGTGCAAAATAACATCTCAAAAAGTTACAAGCTTGTTGGGAATGTGAAAGACTTAAAAAATAGCTTTAGAAAAGAACTGGGTCGCGTGAAAATGCACAGGGGTGTGCGTGTGCACGCCCAGAAGTATTTTTAAACGTGTGCGTATGCACAGGCCTGTGCCTACACACAGAAAGCAAAATCTCCAGGGTTGTGTGCGCGCACAAGGTGTATCAGCGCCAGCAACAGCAAGCCATTCCCAACGTGTATGTCCGCACAGATCTGTCCATACGCACAGCTCGCAAAATTTCCTTGGCCATGCGCGCCCATAGAGCCTGCTAGCGCTCCCAGCAGCATCCCCGTTCCCGAGTGTGGGTACGCACACAGCTGTGCATGTGCACAGGCTCAAAATTCCGCGAGTTGTGCGTGTGCACAGGGCTGTGCGTACGCACACAAACCAGAAATCACAAATTCTGCAGAAGTTGCAGAATTCAAATTTTTGGCCCAAACTTCCAACGATCATATCTCCTTCCACAAGAATTAGATTTCCACAAAATTTAAACCATTTTAAAGCTCATGAAATTATCTTTCAATTGATATAAAAATAATCAAATTCCGAAAACAATAACCCAAGATATGATCCATTGAAGTTCATCAAAATTTTATTTTTACCAAAACTTATAAACCCCCCATTTTCAAAACATACTCTTACCAATCCATACCAAATCAACCCAAAATTCAACCATTCCAATCATCAATCATTTTCAAACCTCTTTCAATCATCAATCCCCAATTCCATCATATTTAGCCAAATCTCACATCAACATCAACATTTCATATATCAACTTCCAAACAAATATTCAATTTATCCATCACCATATAAAGATACATTCACATATCCATATCATACATCAAATTATGTTCATCAACAAGAGTCTCAACTTTATCATCAATCCAGCATATCAATCCATATCACATACAACATTACATACTTTAC
>QBTX01001827.1:0-31648 GCA_003063285.2 Arachis monticola
ACTTGCAATGGGAATTTATTCTGAATTCTAGACCACGCAAAAGTTCTCTCATCAAAATGGCGCCGTTGCTGGGGAATTGCAAACGTGTGCCTTATTATTGGTTATTGTAAATATTTTTCAAAAAAAAATTCTTTTACTTGTTTATTTGTTTTCTCTCTTCCCTCTTATTTCTGGTATCTATTATGAATTCTCACCCCTCTCGCTTTGAGTTTGGTTCTAATTTTATTGCAAGGAATGGAAGCTATAACAGGATTATGCATCAAGGTATAAGCAATCAAAGATGGACGGAGCCACAAGGATCCGATCAACCCTTTAGGCAACAACATCCTCCTAGATATCATGGACAGAGACCATTTTACAATGCTTGCCCAACTGATAGATTTGRTGGACCGCCTTGTAACTACCAACAAGCCCCACCCTGTGCTCAGAGACCATCCTCTCGATATAATTTCGAACCACCACACTCACAAGCTTCCTTTCACCATTCGCCACCATATGATCCTTATCCGCCCCAACGCCAATCCAATTACTCCCAAGAACCACCACTCCCTTATACACCATGTTCACATTCATCGAGCCAAGAATCACAGGTTCGCTTCGAAGAATCAGTAAACCAGTTCAGTGCAACCCTTTATCAACTGGAGCAAGCAATAAATCAATTATCTTCCAAACGTTCAGACACTCAACAGACTCCCATGGCTTCATGTGGAGAATCTAATGAAGAACGCAGCACAAAAAAGACACTAGAGACTCCAGTGGACAGCATAGAGCATAACTTCATACTGGAACAAGTAGAGGGTACTATCATTGCAGAAGAAGAAGAGTTGGTTGAAGATTTAGGAGATACCGAACCACCACCTGAATCTAGAGTTGTGGAGAACTCCGTCAAGGATGTTACAATTGACGCTAAAGAGGAGGTTGCACAGCCTCCAATGCAGATATCTTATGAAGAACTGGACGGAGTAACTCAAGACGCATGTTTCCTTGATGATGATAGTCACCAGTCAAGTCCCCCTAGTGATGAACTTGCACCTGCAAGTGAATTCTTTGAGACAGAAGAATCTTCTCCAAGTGAATACGAAGATGATGCAGAGGTCGACTTTTCTCAACCTCCTAATTATGAGTCAAGTGATGAGGAAGATATGGAAGACTTTGACCAGGACATGGCTGGAATGGAAAAGGTTTGCAAGGAAGCGGAGGAATTCACTGAAGACCACAAGGGAGTAAAGCTTGCAGAACCATTAAAAACACTGATCCCAAGGCCACTACCAACCAACACAAACTTCAAGTGGGTAAAATCCTTGACTCTTATCTTTATTTTTCCACTTAAATACGGTTTACTTGAAACAGATGGCCAGCTTAGAGTTCTCTGCGGCTTTAAGAGTAAAAGGGAAATGGCTCGCACTCAGAGCTGGTATACAAGGTTCAATAAGGTTCCACGCTTCAACTCGAAGTGCACAGATTGGTATCATGTTCAATCAAATGGATCTCAGAAAACATTTGGTCATCTTGGTGAGAATCTAATTTCCAAACCGCCCGGATGGAAAAGTATAAATCAAAACGAAAGCGGATTTGGAACCAAAGTTTGGGATCTTGGAATATATTCTGATATTCATCACCCCGGGAGCCTGAAAATCTGTTTGAAGCTGCTCAGAAGCTTCACATGCCTAGTTTGGGACCCCGGAGGCTATTGGCATTCCAAGCATTGGTGGAGATTTCTGGACGAATTCAAGCATAAGCCACCATAGCAGGAAGCTCATCTAATGTCCAACTTAAGGACTTTAACTAAAAGTGCTAGGTGGGAGACAACCCACCATGGTATGATCGCTCCTATTTCCATTTTGTTTCGTTTTGTTTATTTTATATTATTTATTTCTATTGAACCTGAATGTTATTCATAACATTTGCATTTAGCACTGCATACTGCATAATTACATACCTATATATCGGAAAAAAAAGAAGAAGGCGTGCGAAGCGACCGCATCGATCATGCGATCGCGTCAGTTACAACAAAACACCTTCCATGCGACCGCGTCATCCACGCGATCACGTGACCTGGAAATCGGCGTAAAGATCCAACACCCAGAAAGTTGGGCTGGAATCATGTGGCCATTGTGCGTTTCGCACAAAATGAACCACGCGGTCGCGTCCCTGACGCGATCGCGTCACATGCACCAACACTAATCCCACGCGACAGTGTGAGCGACGCGATCGCGTCGCGTGGATAGCACACCACCCCAAAGGATACAGAGAGTTGCGCTGAAGCGACGCTGGAATTGTGCATTTTGCACGATTTCCAGCGACGCGATCGCGTCGCCTACGCGATCGCGTCGCCTACGCGATCGCGCCATTCATTATTTACCAACCCCTTCGATCGCGTCAACTAAGCGATCGCGTTAACCCCCATTTCACCTTGGCCATGTGACCGCGTGCCTCACGCGATCGCGTGGATTCAAATTTACTAACCCCCCCAGTCATGCGAACCCTACCCATTCGCGTCACCCCCACCCTTCTCCTTCCTTTCTTCTCTCCACAGCCACCACCCACAACCTCCAGCCACCACCACCGGCCACCGCCGCCCCCGTCGACCACCCAGAACCCACCGCCAAGCCACCCCCTTCATCTTTCCCCCTCTTTCTTCTTCTTCTTTCCCCTTCTCCCTCCACCACCGCTGATCCCCAAACAGCAGCCACCATTGCCGCGCCACCCTCTTCCGCCGCGCCAGACGCCACCACCACTATCCCCCAGTCACCTCTCTGCCCCACTCTCCTTAATTCGCCTACCAGGTTCCGTAGAACGCCACCCTTCTATCATTCTTAGTTAATTCCATATTTCTTCTGTTTATGTTTATCATTAGGCTAGTTAGATATGCATGTTGTAGTGGATTCTAGGTTGTCAGGTAGCCTAGGATGTGGTTAGTGGATTTAGGCCTAATAATTGCGCTGTTCGTGTTTCTTGCTTTTTTATTTTTGCAATTCTGATGTTTCTGTGATGTTGCTATTGTTCATATGCTATACTTTCTTGTTTCGTGCTGCTTTTTACATTGCCTTTTTCATGTTCATACTCCTTATATGTGATTGCAGCTATGTTTTATTTTTCATCTGAATTGTTTTGTTGCTGTTTATTTTCTGGGATAATCCAATTTTAGCCGAAATGCTGCCCAATTTTCTGTAAAATGTTTCCATTCTTGTCTTAGTTTTGGCATTTTCAACTGTGCTTTCCTTAGATTCCCCCAAACCAATTCATGAATGCCAGGGAACGTATTCTTATTCTCATTGATCTCCTGGTTCATAAATTTCATTTTTGATGTTTGATTCCAATTTTTGCTATTTCTATATCTATCTGAATCATCATCAACCTATTTTCCTTGTTTGGTTATGAGTTACTTATAGCTTCTAATTATGAATGCTTGTTACTTTGGAACTTATCCTTATGCCACTTACCTTAACCCATTTTTCACTAACTCACTCATTTTACCTTCCTAAACTCTTTTTCAATTCTAAGCAAACTGACCTTTTAAAACATCTCTTCTGGTTTTTCACTTTCTTTTAACCTTCTAACCATGGCATACTGATACTTTTTTCTAATTAACATGCCTTCTATTACATTTTGGATTGTCAATTCTTCCTTTCGAACTTTTAACTCCTATACAATCCTTACTGCACATTTACTTAACTCATTTTCCTCATTCTAATTCTCCTTTGCCACTTTGTGTCTCTTTTGACTATTTGTCTTTTTGTTTTCCTATTTTTTATGATATCCTGGTTTTCTGTTTTTCAGGATGTCAGATTCCCAAAGAAAGGGAAAAGGAAAGGCTACCACTGGCAAACGCAAAAGAGGAGATTCATCTATATCTATCATAGATCTTATGCATGATGCCTCCTGGCGGGAGAAACACTTTACCGCGCAGGAGAAGGCTGACCAGCTACTCCCTGCTACTGATCCCATAAAGTTTGCAAACCGGTACTTGAGCTGAAGTTTCCTAAGTTTGCTACCTCCAGAAATATGTACCTGGAGAGGACCTTGAAAATCCCAGAAGAACTACAGCAGTACACCTCCGATCAGATCAAACAGAGAGGCTGGTTCTTCTTAGAGCGAAACTTGACTGAGGTAAATGCTTCCTGGGTTAGAGAGTTTTACTGCAATTACATCAAGACTTCTCTGGATGCCGTGCACCTCAGAGGGAAACAGATACTGGTCATTGAAGAGGTCATTGAGAATATTCTGCACCTTCCACCAAAGTCCGACCAGCATGACAGTTACCACAAGGCTGAGGAGGACATGCGCTTCATGAGGTTTGATTGGGATGCTGTCAAGGCAAGGATAGCCCTTGACCCGACTGTTCCATGGGAATTGGGTCAGGACACCACCATGCCTAAGGGTATCAAGCGAATTTACTTAAATGATGAGGCTCGGCTATGGCATCAGATCCTGAGCAACTTTGTTATGCCAAGTACCCATGAGACTGTGATACTTGCTGCCATGATCACCCTCCTCTGGTGTGTGATGGAGGGTAAGGACCTGTACCTGTCACGTTTTATCCGGTCCTACATGGCCAGGGTCCACATCCGAGGCACTCTCCCCTTTCCGTATCTGATTACCCAGCTCGGACGTCGAGCTGACGTACCGTGAGAGGATACTGATGAGAGGCCACCTGCTGCAGAGTGTAGGAAGATTATTCCTCACAGCAGGAACTTTCTGGCCTTGGGCTACAGACCTGATTTCCTTACTCCTTCAGATGAGACAGCCACACCTTCAGCTGCCCCCTCTTCTTCCACTACTGCACCTACCCCGCCCATTGCTCCTCCAGCTACTCATGAGCCTATCTACCATTTGGTGCATCGACTGTTCGCCCACTTGGACCGTATGGAGCGTCACAGCAAGCGACGCTATGAGCACCTCAAGTTGATGATCCGGTTCGGCGGCGACATCCCCTCCGAGCCTGACACCCCTTCTGATACATCTGAGGCGGAGGCATTCGATCACGAGGAGCCGGCACCCCCACAGGCTGCGCAGGCTAGCTCAGAGCAGATTGCACCCCAGCAGAAGGACCCACCTCAGATTCAGGCTGCAGACCTTGAGATCCCAATTCAGACAGCCCCTCCTTTACAGCAGCCAGATCCTCAGACCACCACCACAGAGACTCCAGCTACCCAGCCTCCCAGTGATGACACCCCTTCAGACCCTGCTTAAGTGAGCATCGGGGACGATGCTATATTTTAAGTGTGGGGAGGTTGCCATCTCTAGCATATCTTTATTTTGGTGAACCACTACAAACTCTCTCTTATTTTGTTCATTTTCTGTATTTTTGCATATTTTTCTCTTTTTGCTTTTTATTGTACTTTTTGCATTTTGCACTTTGAGCTGTATGTATACTATTTTAGATATTTTAGCTTGATTTGCAATTAGTTTACTAGTTATATTTTAAGTGGATTAATTAGTATAGTTTACCCTTTTTAGTATATGATAGTTGACTTGATTGAAAATAAGAAAAGGATTAAGCTAGAGACCTCAACAGAAACAATCCACACACCTTGTATATATAGCATTACATGTTAGTTAGTTAACAACATTTCATCAAGGAGAAACACTAAAACCTTAAAGGCCACCCAAAACAATTTTTTTATGAGAATAATGGGAATTTTTAGCTAAACCTGCATGACATATATGAATGATATATGATGTTTGAGTTAGAGAACACACAGCCTGTGAGTTTTGAGCTTAATTGTATGGTTACATTCAAACCATAAATTTCATTCCTGTGTGTTTGCCCTTCTTTTTATTTTTCTGATGTTCTTTACTTTGCTTTAATCTATATGTCCAGTATAGAATATAGATACATACCAAGATAGGATTGAGGCCATTTTTTATTAAAACTCACTTATCCAAAATAAAGCCTACCTTTTATGCCATCCTTCTTAACCCCCTTGAGCTTTTAAATCCCCCTTGTTTTATAACCACATTACTAGCCTTAAGCAGAAAAACAAATTAAAAAATCCCAAGTTGAATCCTTGGTTAGCTTAAGACAGAAATTGTGTAATTGTTTAAGTGTGGGAAAACTTTATGGGAACATGGATGATAGAAATAAAGGTAGAAAAGTTGAAAACAATAAAGATGTTTTGGGAAGCATGCTCATGTGAAATTAAAATAATTAATTACCATGTGCATTTAAAAAAAATGCAAATTAAAGCAAGTGCACATGGAGCAAAAATTAAAACTAATGCATGAGCATGTAACATAAAAAGTGGGAAATATGGGAAAATAGGTAAAGAAGCTTTGCTTTATAAAATATGTATGTTAGGTGAGATCTTAGACTAATCAAGGATTCACTTAATTAGCTCACTTGGCCTTATACATATACCCTTACCTTTACCTCGGCCCCATTACAACCTTGAAAAGACCTCATGATCTTTGTATGTCTATATTTTAGGATTGTTGATTAGTTAGATGAAGAACAAAGTTATAGAAAGCAAGGATAAAAAGAAGAATAGAGTGATTAACCCAATAAACACTGAGTGATTAGAGAGTAAACACAAAATCCAGTGAGGGTTCAATAACTCATCAACATATATCTATGCTTAATTTGTTAATTGTCTTGCAAGTTTATAAAATATTTTTCTTCCCATCTCAAGTGTAAAGTGCTTTTAACATTATCTAAGATTGGCTATGTATATATCTGATTCTTAGAATGTGAATTGATTTAACTACATGTAGCTTTAATATATGAGTGAATAAAATTAGAAATTGCATACTCATTTAGGTAGTTTGATTTAAGATTAGAATTGCATTGCAGTGGCATTCCACTCACCTTAATTTTTTAACTTGGATATAGCATGAGGACATGCTATTGTTAAGTGTGGGGAGGTTGATAACTCAATTATGTGATATTTTTGTGCTTATTTAGTGATTTATTCAATCTTCACCCACTTATTCATATTAATTGCTTGGTTTTTACTTCCCCTTCCTTATTATATCATGTATATGAAAATATGTTTCCCTATGGCTTTAAAATTAATTATATTTTAATTACCCTTCTATTTCCATTCGATGCCGTGATTAAGTGTGTTGAGTAGTTCAGATCTCTAAGGCAGGAATGACTTAAAGGACTGGAAAGGAAACATAAAATGGAAGGAAAGCCAAAAAAGGAGTTTCTGAAGAAACCTGGTAGCGACGCGACCACATGGACGACGCGGTCACATTGCCAAGCACGAGAAGCAGCGACGCGGCCGCATGACTAACGCGACTGTGCACCTAAAGAAGAACACCTATGACGCGGCGCATGACTGATGCGACCGCGGATAAGGAAAACTCCAATCGACGCGACCGCGTACTCACGTGGACGCGTGTAACAGAGGCCACGCAGTATCCAGAATTGCAGAAAACACTCATGGCGATTCTGAAGCCCTTTTTGGCCAAGATCCAAATCCAGAAAGGCATAAACCAGAGGTTATGAAGTGGGGGAATGCTCCATTCAGGGAGAGCTGCAATTTTGTTACTTTCCATGAATTTAGATCTAGTTTTGAAGAGGTTCTCTCCTCTCTCTTTAGGATTAGGATTTAGATTTAGGTTTTTTTGCTTAAGGATTATCTTTTTACCAGTTCAATATTCTTTTTCATTACTTTTTCTAATTTAGTTTATGAATTCTTTCTATGTTACAGATTACTTTTTGATTAATGTTATTTGAGGTATTTCAGTTTAATATTGCTTTCTTTATTATTGTCATTGATTATTCTCAATCTGAAGACATTTCTATTCCAGTAGATTTAATTTCCTTCTTTTTGGTCTTGGTTATGAAATCAGTAACTCGGGAGTTATTAACTTGCAACAATAATTGATAACTGTTATCTTTGCTAATTGAACTGAACTTAATAATCCCAACCTTTTCTTAGGAAATAAATAGGATTCGAAAAAAACTAATTTAGTCCCCCTTGACTTTCCTTTGCTTTAGCAAAGGTTAACAAAGTGAAATTAGATTCAACTTTCATTATTATTGATAAGAATAATAAGTCTGGACTTCTAATTTCTCACACCTTGCCAAAAGATTTGCTTTAACAGTATTTATTTATTTTAATTGCCATTTAAATTATTTGCCATATTCATTCCTCATTCTCAAACCTCAATTTTACAATCTTCATAACAATAATAAGAACATACTCCCTGCAATTCCTTGGAGAAGATGACCCGAGGTTTAAATACTTCGGTTATCAATTTATTTAGGGGTTTGTTACTTGTGACAACCAAAACGTTTGTATGAAGGATTTTGTTGGTTTAGAAGCTATACTTGCACGGAAATTTTATCTGAATTCTAGACCACGCAAAAGTTCTCTCATCACTGATGCAAATGTTAACTAAGTGGGATTAACTTCCATTCTTATAGGAGTAACTAGGATAGGACTTCCGAATTTCATATCTTGCCAAAGAGTTTATTTTATAGTTATTTATTTATTTTAATTGTCATTTGAATTACTTGTCATACTTCTTCCTTATTTCCAAAACACCCAATTTTACCTTTTTCATAGCCAATAATAAAAACATACCTCCCTGCAATTCCTTGAGAAGACGACCCGAGGTTTGAATACTTGGTTATCAATTTTAAAAGGGTTTGTTACTTGTGACAACAAACGTTTGTAAGTAAGAAGGTTGATTGCTTGGTTAGTAACTATACTTACAACGAGAGTTTACTATAACTTCTAAACTATCAATCATCAATTCTTCAAACGCTAAGATGTAACGTGTTTTTGACGTTCAACTCTGGTTCGTGACGTGTTTCTGGCGTTTGACTCCAGAATGCAGCATGGAACTGGCGTTGAGTGCCAGTTTACGTCGTCTAATTTGGAATAAAATATGGACTGTTATATATTTCTGGAAAGATCTGGATGTCTAATTTCCAACGCCGTTGAGATCGCACCATTTTGAGTTCTGTAGCTCTAGAAAATCCATTTCGAGTGCAGGGAGGTCAGATTCCAACAGCATCAGCAGTCCTTTGTCAGCCTTTTTCAGAGTTTTGCTCAGGTCCCTCAATTTCAGCCAGAAAATACCTTAAATTAAGAAAAACACACAAACTCATAGTAAAGTCCAGAAATGTGAATTTAGCATAAAAACTAATGAAAACATCCCTAAAAGTAGCTAGATCCTACTAAAAACTACCTAAAATAATGTCAAAAAGCGTATAAATTATCCACTCATCATGCTCCATGATGAAAAACATGCTTATTTTGCCTTAGAATTGCTATATTTTGATCCTCTTTATTTTCCATTTGATGCCGTGACGTATTTGTTGAGTGATTTCAGAATTAATAGGGTAAGAATGGCCTAGAAGAGAGAAAGAAAGCATGCACGAGAGGAAGGAACATAAAGATTTGAATTTTGGGAACTGCCAGCAGCACGACGCGCACGCGCACACCACGCGCACGCGTGAATGAGGATAGCTGGAAGTGGCACGCAAGGATGGACGCATCCGCGGCAGGTCAGAGAATTCCAACCGATGCGCGCGTGCACTTGGCACGCACGTGTGGATCACAAAAGCAATCCATCATTAAAGGAAATCGTGCCTGGCGATTTTTAAGACTCATTAGGCCCAATTTCAAGCTGTTTCTGCATGGGAAAAGACCCAAGGATGCTAAGGAGAAATGAGGGAACAATCATTTTACACTAAGACACATTTTCTAGTTTTTTGGGTTTTTTGTTCTTCTAGAGAGAGAAACCCTTGTTCTTCTCTAGATCTAGCTTTAATTTGATCTTCCCTTGTTAAACTCTGAATTAGATCTTGTTAATTACTAGTTTTAATTGTTATTTTGAATTCCTTAATATAATTTTGCTTAGATCTTGTGTTAGTTTATGGATTCTTGTCAATTGCCACTTTATACCCATTTCATGAATGTTGTGAATTTTGACTTGTTGATGTTACATTGATGATTCCTATGATTAATTGTGTTGTTTGAGTGATTGTAAGTTGATATTTGTTAGTGGGTATTTGTTAATTTCAATCCAATTGTAATTTGAACATGTCTTTTGTTAATGCTTACCATGTGTTCGATGAATTGTTTACCTTGATTATGGAGTAGTTTCTTTTACTCTTGGCTTAGGCCTAGGGAATTGGGTAAACTTGAGTCATTGGGTCTAATGGATTTGATGATTTGGGAACCCTTAGTGGTCAATTTGATAGCCATTGACACTAGCCTACTACTAGGTTAATTAGTAGTGAGGTTAGACCTTATGGGTGGATGTTGACCAACCCATTTAACTTACTTCAAGTATAGAAGTAGATTATTTGAGTTTGGCTCCTCATAATTGTCAAGATATGGTTATTAGACAAGGATAGTGACCCCAATTTCCATGTCTAGCCAAGAGTTGTTTTTATCATTCTTATTTGGAAAACCAAAAATCTTTTATTGCCTTGCCTTAGTTATAGTTATTGTTTAGTTGAGAGTAGAATTAAATTGAATGTTGTCTTCTTAGTTTGAATTTGCTCACATCTTGCTTAGTTATTTGAATTAGTTCCCTTGCACTTTAGATTACTTGTTTGCTAAGATTCTTAGTTTACTTTCTTTCTCATGACTTACAACCCCGGATTTCTAACCAATGTTGAAGCACATGTTTGCCCATTCCTTGTGAGATGACCCGAGGTTTGAATACTTCGGTTACTTTATTGGGGTTGAACTTGTGACAACCAATTCCTTTCTAAATTTGATCCTCGAGGATTATTATTGGTAGAGCTATACTTGCAAGGCAACTTCATTGAGAAATTCTCTTTCGACACAATTTCCGTGCGCATCAAAGTCCCAACGGAAGGGTTGGAAGCGGAGAATAATAAAAAGAATGACAAAAAAAGGATTATTGGCATAAAAAGACACACCCCAAAAGACACAGCGAAAACATAAAAGATAGATAAGGATTTTTCTACTAGACCTCTAAGAAACCTGTTCTTAGCAACCTAGGTCACTCTGGAAGGGATTCCTTACTAGACCTTCAAAACACTTGTCCTTGACAATCTAGTTCAAAGGGCTGAAATTTGAAAGAAACTACCATGCAGATTCACTTTAGGTTGGATCCTTCAATCTTCTTCATGCAACAAGCGAAGCAAATCACTTACTTGACATAATCACACAATAAAAATGTGCATAAAAGCAACTAAAAAAAATTTTATTCAAAAAAGTTTTCCAAATTATCTCACCAAAGGTGTTTAAATAGGCCCCTAACAAATAACTAAAAGATAAGATGAGATAACATAATTTAAATTAGATTTGATCTCTTCTTGGATTAGATCATATTTGATTTGAATTTAAAATTCCTAAAAATACTACTAAGTAAATCAAAAGTAAATCAAATCTTTCAACAAATTCTAACAGCAAAACAAATTAAAATAAAAGGCTTAAAATTCAAAAATTAATAATAAATTATGCCTCCCACTGAATTTAAAAAGTATTATTGGGTTTTTTACTGTCCTGACTTAGTCCAATGGACCTTGTCCTTTCTCCCTTCGTTAGAACTTGATGTAACTCCTCATACATAAGTGCCGCCAAGTTCGCAAAGCTCTCTTTGAACTTCTTTGCATGTGCTCTAGTAATGGGGTCCTTTGAAAGTGTAAAATTTCTATTCTATCCTTTTGTCTTAGAATGGCCCAATTGTCTTCCCGAACATATATATCAGTAATGGTCTTTACCCTTGTTTTTCATAGTTTTTATAGTAGGCTAGTTTTTTTATATTTGTTTAATAAATAAATTGGGTACCAGACTAAGATGAGTCTTGTAAACCGACACCTATAAACATAATAAAAATGGAATATATAAATATTATAATGAGTGATTAATTATGAACTTAAATTTTGTAATGAATTAAACATGCGATTGTTTCATGTATGTTATCATTATGCTTTGCTTTACTTTTTCTGCTTAGTGTATCAACTGCTTAACCGACATGGGTTCACTAACACATTCTCCTGTGCTACGCATTAAAATTTTCAATTTAAAACTTGAATGGTTCATGAATCGACAACCTTATCTAAATAGAGGTCAAATTATGTTGACTAATCTTTTGATCTTTATACTCAATTCTTTAATATTATCTCTAATTATTTAGTTTTTTAAAATTAGTCATTTTAATTTTTGCTAAAATTAATTTCTTTTAATTTATTATCTGACAGCCAATATTAATGGAAGATAAATGGTAAAACACTAAATGAGTCGCAGTTAGTGTTTCTTTATAACAATGATTAATTAATATCACATATTATAACTATTTTATTTTATACAATTAAAAAATACCATGAGATTGAGGCACAGACGAAGTAAAATATAATTAATATAGAGAGTAAAAAAAAAATAAACACAAACAAGATTGAAAAAAAGTAATTAAAAGAAATAGAAGAAGACAGAAAAGACTATCCGCATAATCTATAAAAATATACTACAAATACAAAATTTAATATACTCGATGAATATAAAAGATAAAAAAATTAGGATATATTTTTATTAAAAAATTTTCAAAAGAATATTATGTAGAAAAATTTATTAATCAAGATTTAAAAAAAATATTACAGAAAATTTGAAATTTAAATAAACAAAATATAAATACCCTTAATTGAGAACTGCTAATCAAAAGACATAGAAAAAGTAACATAAAGCAAAATCATAAAAAACTTTGACAAAATAAAAATACATTAAATAAAAAATTACAAAAATTACAAAAATTATAACTGATATACAAAAGAGAGAGAAAGAAGATATAATGCACATTCTAATTTTTTATGGATAGAAAATAGTAAGAGAAAATTTAAATTAAACTTATTTATTTTATTTCCTTATTCATTATTTATGAAATACATTAATATTATTTTAGTCAAATCAAACTCTTAATATAATTAATTATTCACAACTGTTGTTGTTCATTCTATTGATGTAATTGAAATATATTTAAAAATCAACGGTAAAATGAAATGATATGTTAAGGATGTAATTAACAAAATAGTCATTTAACTTTGTATGTTATCGAATATGAAAACTTTTAACTTTGCAAGTACTTTTGTTGTATTTTCTTTTTAGTAAATAGTAAATCAATCATAATGTATAAGTTCGATTTCATAATCACAATCATTGTAGTTTTAAAATGTGGTTAAACAAATAAAAATTAAAATTGAATAAAAAGAAAGCTTCAAAAATAAAGTATTTTTTTTTCTATAATAATTAAATACTACAAATTCAAAAAGTCTTAAAAATAGATATCTAATTCTTTACTAAAAATTTTAGATTAAACCTCATAATCCTTCTCTTTATATCACCAAATCTTTCAAGTTATTTATAGAAATAAGGTCAATAACATAAAAAATGAGGAATAAATTAAAACAATATATTTTAATCACATAGAGACCTAAAAAATAGTTACAAATTTAATTTTAAAAAAATAAAAATGAAAAATTTATTATAAGGATGAAAATAATATTTTTATAAATAATACAAAGAATAGAAAGAATAACAAAAATATAAAATAAAATAAAATGCACAATATATAAGAAGAAAAAACATTATTATCTGTTAATCGAAAGAAACGGTAGACTTACAAAGCTTATAAAATAAAAGTAACAAATATAATTTACTATAATCAATAAAGTTAAAATTAGTCCAAAAAATTGAATAAAATACTTCAAACAATTTTATACAGATAAAATGCTTTTTTATTTTATAAAGGAGCCTACCACTGATGACCCAAAAGAAAAAACTAAAAAAAAAGGGAGTCCACCTCCCTAAACCCAGTTGGGGATTTGCACTGTAACTCCTTATCCCATTAGCCGCGGCTCCATAAACCAAGCAAGCTCGACAAGCTGACAGAACTCTGCCAAGGCTATTCCCTTGCAAGCAGCATTGTATCACTTGTTACAATAGCCTTCAATCAGTATTGTTACGGATCCGACCCACGGATCCTGTGCACGGAGCAGCCCTCATACCCGGTTGCTCGGGTACAACCCGCTTCAACCTGAAGGCCCAGAACCGGCCCTTCAGAGCTTCTAACCAACTTTCGAATTCAAAACCTCCCTTATCTTGGGCAAACAAGATAAGATAAAATAACTATCATCGCCTATAAATAAGAGGACCCAGGTCCCTCCAGGTACTCATTCATTCCTCACACCTTATACCTCTTAGATCCATTCTGACTTGAGCGTCGGAGTCTTTGCAGGCACCTCCCCTCCCCCCTCCCCGCCGCTCTACCCGAATAGTCCGACATCCGCTTCGACCAGCAGGTTCCCGATCCTCCTCTCAACCCGTACCAGAGACATCTTGTACATTGGCGCCGTCTGTGGGGACCTGCGACAGTCGAACTGGATGGAGGGCGTCCTAGAGGAAAATCCCTCAAGGCCGAATGACTCCCAACGCGTCGCCGAACACCGGGAACATAACAACAAACCAAGCAAGAATAGCAAGTACTATCCACCACACGAACGAACACGGCGAAACGGACCCACGACATCCTGAGAAAGCTAGGGACAAAGCAGCACAGATCATCCAGGATCTCTGCCTCCGGGTCCAGGAACTTGAAGGCAAACTGACCAACAGAGAAAAGCACAACAACGAACACGGAAGCCAGGCGACTTCCAGGTCAAGATCCCACCGCGGCAGGTCACCAACCCGACAACACGATAGAAGAGACGGTCGCAATGTCTCACGCGACCACCGACCACGAAAAAATCTCTGGAACGGCGATACAACAAGAAACACCACCGCAGCGCTTCCCGAGATCTAAGTCATCAACACGACTCAGACGAGGATCGGAGATACCGAAACACCAAACGCACTAGAAACGACCACACCATAATGGGAGCTACACCCTTCACAGAAAGAATCTTAAGGGCAAAACTTCCCAAAGGTTTCGACAAACCCACCGACATGAAATATGACGGAACCAAGGATCCTCAGGAACACCTAACGGCCTTCAAAGCCAGAATGAACCTAGAAGGAGCGGCCGACGCGGTCCGGTGCAGAGCCTTCCCGATAACCCTTGCCGGACCAGCGATCAAATGGTTCAACGCCCTCCCGAACGGATCTATAGCCAACTTCCACGACATAGCACGAAAATTCATGGCCCAGTTCACGACCAGAATCACCAAAGCCAAACACCACATCAGCTTATTAGGGGTCACACAAAAACAAGAAGAATCCACAAGGAAATACCTCGACCGCTTCAACGATGAATGCCTAACGGTCGATGGACTCACGGATTCCGTTGCAAGCCTTTGCCTGACTAACGGGCTCATGAATGAAGATTTTCGCAAGCACCTCACTACTAAACCAGTATGGACCATGCACGAAATCCAGAACGTCGCCAAAGACTACATCAACGATGAAGAAGTCAGCCAGGTCGTCGCTGCCAACAAACGGCAGCACGCCAACTCCCAGCACGACAATTCGGCGTCCCGACATAACCCAACACCCAAAGAGAATCAACGGGACCACCCCAGGCCAACCAACCGGCCACCAAGAATAGGCAAATTCTAATAATTACACGCCCCTAACAGCACCAATTACGGAGATATACCATCAAATAGTAGATCGAGGCATCATTCCAAAAGCCCGACAACTCAAAGAAAGGACGGGAGGCAACAAAACCCTCTACTGTGACTACCACCGAGGTTACGGCCACAAAACACAAGATTGTTTCGACCTTAAAGACGCTATTGAACAGGCCATACGAGACGGCAAACTCCCGGAATTTACCAAAATCATCAGAGAACCGAGACGCGCGGAGAGAGACAAGTCGCCGGAAAGGGAAGGGCGTAACCCGAGAACTCAAAAGCAAGCCCGCAGGGAAAGCCCGGAGGAAGACCCGACCATCATAGTGAACGTCATCACAGGCAAGGACATACCGAGCAAATCAAAACTTACAATGAAAAAAGATCTCAAGGTAATGGCTATCAGAAACCAATCCCCAATCGCCACGGCCGACAATACGATAACGTTCTTACCAGAGGACTGCCAACACGGCACCTCAGCCGAAGATGCCCCCTTCGTCATCTCAGCCAGAATTGGAACAGGACTAGTACGAAGGATACTGGTAGACACCGGCGCAGACTCCAACATCCTTTTCCGAGGAGCCTTCGACAAGCTCGGGCTCCACAACAAAATCTCCAAACACACCGCCACGGCGTCACGGGACTCGGTGATAACTTTCTCAAACCAGATGGCTCAATTACCCTCCCCATCACCATAGGAACAAGCAATCAGAAAAAGACAATCCTATCCGAATTCGTAGTCCTAAAAGACTCCACAGCCTATAACGTGATTCTCGGAAGAAAAACAATCAATGACTTCTCCGCAGTCATCTTTACCAAATACCTCCTCATGAAGTTCAGAACCGACGACGGCTCCGTCGGTACCATCCACGGAGATCGAGAGGTCGCAGCCGAATGCGACAACACCAGCCTAGCCCTAAGAAAGAAATCCCGGGATGCGGCCGGGATATTCCTAGCCGACCTAGATGCGCGACAAGACAGCCAACCTAGGCCAGAACCAGAAGGAGACATGGAAAAACTACAAATAGGGCCAACCAAAGAGGAATACACCTTCATCAATAGAAACCTCCCATACGACCTCAAAGAAGAACTCTCCCAACTCCTGAAACAGAACAGAGACTTATTCGCATTCACACCAGCCGATATGCCGGGAATAAACCCCGACCTAATGTCCCACCATCTAGCCGTGGACCCCCAAGCTAAGCCAGTGGCACAAAGGAGACGAAAAATGTCACCAGACCGAGCCGCCGAAGTCAAAAAACAAGTCAAAGCCCTACTCGAAGCCAACTTCATCCGGGAACTCCCCTACACGACCTGGCTAGCCAACGTCGTACTAGTACGGAAATCTAATGGGAAATGGCGAATGTGCGTCGACTACACAGACCTCAACAAAGCTTGCCCGAAGGACGCCTTCCCCCTACCAAACATCGACGGATTAGTAGACGCAGCATCCGGCCACCGATACCTCAGCTTTATGGACGCATATTCCGGCTACAACCAAATCCCGATGCACCGACCAGACGAAGAAAAAACCGCGTTCATCACCCCAGACGGAACATACTGCTACACAGTAATGCCCTTCAGCTTGAAAAATGCTGGAGCCACCTATCAAAGACTTGTTAACAAGATTTTTCGAGACCTGTCCGGAAACAAGTTAGAAGTCTACATAGACGATATGCTCGCCAAGACTGAATCCGGCGAACAACTAACCAACGACCTCAAGGTCATAATGAACACCCTACGAAAGCACCAAATGCGGCTCAACCCGGCAAAATGCGCCTTCGGAATGGAGGCAGGGAAGTTCCTCGGCTTCATGATTACACAACGCGGAGTTGAAGCAAACCTGGAGAAATGTCGTGCCGTCCTCGAGATGACAAGCCCAAAAAACCTTAAAGACATCCAAAAGCTCACCGGCCGACTGACCGCGTTATCACGCTTTCTCGGGCATCGGCCCAAAAAGCAATCCCTTTCTTCAAACTAATGAAAAAAGGACCCCTTTTAAATGGGAGACGGAATGCGAAGAAGCATTCCAACACTTCAAGAGGGTCCTAGCGGAACCACCAATCCTCGCCAAACCCCAAACAGGGGAAACACTTTACCTGTACCTCTCCATAACGGAAGAGGCACTCGCAGCAGCTCTCATCCGTGAAGACGAGAAAAAGGAGCAAAAACCCGTATACTTCATAAGCAAAGTCTTTAAGATGCAGAAACCCGCTATTCACGCTTAGAAAAACTAGCTTTCGCACTCCTTACAGCCTCCCGGCGCCTGCGACAATACTTCCAAGCTCACCCCGTGACGGTCCGAACCGACCAGGCGGTCAAGCAAGTATTACAGAAACCCGACCTAGCAGGAAGAATGCTAGCATGGTCCATCGAGTTATCCAATTCCAGGTCAAGTTCGAACCCCATAACGCTATCAAAGCACAAGTCTTGACCGATTTCATCGCCGAAATGACTCCGGGAAAACCCACCCCCGAACCATGGAAACTGCACGTCGACGGCTCGTCAAACTCCACTCACGGAGGCGCCGGAATCATACTCGAAAACCAAAACGGGATCACAATTGAACAGTCAGTACGATACGAATTTCCAGTATCAAATAACCAGGCAGAATACGAGGCCCTCTTGGCAGGCCTGACCCTAGCCCGAGAAGTCGGAGCAAAGGCCCTAGAGGTAAATACCGACTCCCAGGTAGTCAGTTCCCAAATCAACGGAAGCTACCAGACACGAGATCCCCTGCTCCAACAGTACCTCGCCAAGGTAAACAAACTAAAAGAAGGGTTCGAAAGCATCACCATACAACATGTTCCTAGGGAACGAAACGCCAGGGCAGACCTACTTTCCAAGCTAGCCAGTACCAAACCGGGACACGGTAACAAATCGCTAATTCAGGAGGTCGTTAGGTCACCTTCTGTATCAACAACAGTCAACGCCCATCTGACGTCCTCAAATCGAGAGTCCTGGACGCACCCTATCCTACAATACCTCCTCGACGGAACTTTGCCGCCAGACCCGAAAGAGGGAAAGCGAATAAAAAGGGAAGCCGCCAACTATACCATCGTAGCAGGACAACTATACAAACGTGGATTCTCGCAACCCCTACTCAAATGCGTCGAACACGGGGACACGGAATACATACTCCGCGAAATCCACGAAGGCTGCTGCGGTCACCACGTCGGAGGCAAAACATTAGCCCAAAAAATCATCAGGGCTGGCTACTTCTGGCCCACAATCATTCGAGACTCCATACAATTAGTAAAAAGCTGTGACAAATGCCAAAGACACGCCAATATCCACCAAGCCGCCCACACCAACTCAGCACCATATCGGCAGAACGGCCGTTCGGCACTTGGGGGATCGACCTCGTCGGGCCCTTCCCTACAGCACCCGGCCAACTCAGATATCTCATTGTCGCCATAGATTACTACACCAAATGGATCGAGGCCGAACCTCTGGCCTCCATAACGGCGACCCAGTGCCGGAAATTCGTTTGGCGGCAGATCATCACCCGATTCGGAATCCCCGAAGTCGTCATCTCGGACAACGGAACCCAGTTTGCCGACAAAAAATTCAGAGAATTCTTAGAAGGATTACACATATCCCATCGCTTCAGCTCGGTAGAACACCCCCAAACAAACGGACAGGTGGAATCCGCAAACAAAATAATCGTCAAAGGACTCAAAAAACGGCTCGACGAAGCCAAAGGACTATGGGCAGACGAATTAGGGTCGGTCCTATGGTCATACCGAACAACACCACAAACGACCACGGGGGAAACGCCTTTCCGATTAACATACGGCAGAAGCAGTCGTCCCAGTAGAAATCGGAGACCCAAGCCCCAGGAAAACGGTCGGAGGTAACGATGAAGAAGCAGAACGAGACCTCATTAACGAAGAAAGAAATATAGCTCACATCAAAGAGCTAGCACTCAAACAAAGAATCAGCTTAAGATATAATCACGGGTCATCCGACGAGAATTCGCGGCCGACGACCTCGTCCTACGACGAAACGATATCGGTCCCCCGACCCCAGGAGAAGGGAAACTCGCCCCCAACTGGGAAGGACCATACAGAATCAAGGCTGTAATCGGAAAAGGAGCGTACAAACTCGAACGGCTCAACGGCGACGAAGTCCCGAGGACATGGAACGCCGCCAACTTGCGACGATACTACACCTAGACCGACCTAAATAGGTCGCCCCCCTTATTTTTTCCTTTTCTATACTTTTATACTTTATTTATATTTTTTCTCCTCCCAGATTTCCAAGGTTTTAAAGGGATTTCGCATCTAAGTTTTAATCTCGGGTACTCTTTCCCGCCGTTAACGGAGGGTTTTAACGAGGCCCAACCATTCAATAAATATTCCATTAAAAGCTATTTCTACTTTTTACACGTCCCAAAATACGGAACAAAAGACACGGCCACGACTGGGGGACTGATCACCCCCCAGGCCCAACACACGGATATCCACAAAAACCCGACCAAACGACGGTCCGAGGAATGAAAAAACAAACGGAATAGCTCAAAACATATAAAAAGGCCCGAACGGCCGAAAAAACCATAATACAGAACATACAAAGGCCCGGACGGCCGAAAATATGATTAAACGGTTCCCAATGTCACGGCCCTTGGCCATCCAAAATATTCAGAAACAAACAAGTTCAAAATAAAAATTAAGAGAGATAAAAAGCTACTCGAGGTCAACAATCCGGCCGTCACGAACGGTCTTGAACGCTCCCATCACGGACACGTCCACGCCCGGAGCCAGCACCAGGGCCTGTGCCTTCATCGTCTCCTCGGTAGCAGCAATCGCATCTTTAGCGTCAGCCAACAACCCCGTCTTCTCCCTCTTCAAGGCAGCAACCTCGGCCTTCAGAGCCTCCGACTCAGCGAGAAGCACGGCAGCTTGAGAACCCGCATCTGAAGCCCGCTGCCGCTCCTCTGCCAATTGAGAAAGAAGCAAAGTCTCAACCCCGGCAAGACGGAGAATCTCCGCCCCGGCTTCCTCAGAAGACTTCACTGCCCTCTCCTTCGCAGCTTCGGCAGCCTCAAGTTCCCCCTTCAACTTGGCTACCTCAGCCTGAGAATGACGAAGCTTCTTATCCAACAAACCAACCTGAGCCATCACGGGCTCAGCCTTCCGAACAACGACAGCAGACCGGAGGAGAGCACGATACACCGACTTAGCCTGGAACGAAACATCGCAGCCATCAAAAAACGGCTCCGTCCCAGGCATCAAGTGTTGGTCAATAAACCCCGAGGCATCAAAGCGTCGGTCCATCACGCTGGGCACAAGACCCTCATCCTCAAAAGTCTCGCTGCTCGGTTCCTCAGGCCTCTTTCTCTTCCGAGAAGCCTCAGCAGCCGTCACCACGACGACCTCAGGAGAGTTCACAGGACCAGGAGAAACTTGAACATCGGCCCGCGCACCCGAGGAAACCACCTCCTGAGAAACCGGCTGAGAATCCACGGCAGGATTAGAAACAGGAGTAGCCGGGGACGACGACCCCTCCTCCTGGGCCATCGCTGCCTTCAAACGTGCCAAGGATGTCAAGCCACCAGCCATCTCAACTGCAAGGAAACAAGAAACAAAAATTCAAAGTTACAAAAACGGGAAACAAAACATAAAAAACCAAGAAAAGAACAGACACACACGACACACACCAACATACGACCGGCAAGCAACCGGATCACCCATCACGTCCCGGGGATTAAGGGGACGCTCTCCAAATAACTGCCACAGAACAAGAGCGATATCCCGCTCCTCCGAGGACAGAAACTCCTTCGAAACCCGAGTAAACACGGACGGACCAGCCTTAAAATTCCAATAAGTGGGGAACCGACGTTCACCCTCCAGCGTCAACCAAAAAGGATGATGCCCCCTCGCGGGACGAACCTTAAAATAACCACTCTTAAAACCGTGGAAGGAATCTTCATACAAACCGAAAACACGACGGTGAGGCTGAGCTCGGAAGGACACATACCCCTTCTTGTGCTTCCCCTCCTTAGTCGGGAGAGTACACAAGAAGAGGAAAAGGAAAACGTTTACTGAGGCAGGTAGCTCTAAAAAATCACAAACAAGTTCGAAAGACCGTATCGCCGCCCAGCTGTTCGGATGTAGCTGAGACGGCGCCACGGAGCACCGGTTCAATAACTGCTGAACAAACGGAGAAAAGGGGAGCCGAACACCGAGCCGGGTAAACATCGCCTCATACACCCACATCCAATCCGGCACTGTCGGGGAGTCGAGATTGGTATAGCAAACCCTCTCGTCAACCCCAGGGAGGGAAAGCTCATAGTGGCGTTCGGCATCGCCACCCCCACAAACAGCCCCTTCATCACGGAGCCGTTGGAGGTCCGCCTCCGTCATCCGCGACGGCGTCCCCCAAACATCACTAGTGACCCAAGAAAAAAGACAGGGACACCCCCCGCCGGGGCCACCGGAGCCCTCACACCCTCCGTCCGTCGGCGAGCCATACCTAAAATATCGACGAGCACCACCGTCAGCCAAACCTCACGGCAGAAAACGGCGGCGGAAAAAACCAAAAACAAACACCACCACCGCACACCACCAATTATACGGTGGCACTCGCCCCACCAACAGAACTATCTACCACCATACAAACACCATAAAACTACTCTAAAGCTACACTTAGCAAAAACAAAACAAAGGCAGTAGAAGACAGAGCAGAAGAAACAAAAAGAACGAAGAAATACCAACCTGATAAATCAAAGGAAAGTAAACCCGAAGGAAAAATGCCACAGAAGAAGACCAATCGAAACCTCAGAACGCGAAGTGAAGAATGGAAATTACTCTGATTGAAAAAAGAAGCAATAGAGAAAAAAAGAACGAGGGAACTGAAGAAGGAAAACCAAAACGGTTTTCGAAAAAGGTGAAACGACGAAAATACCCTCAGAAAGCAAAGCAAACGCGAGGGCAAAAAAGAAAAAACACGGCTCGCAATAAATACCCCCCATCGAAAAAAGTAACGCCTCGAAGAACGCAACGGGCGCGACTGATACGGAAGAGTCACGTCAGACCTAAACGGTCAGACGAATCTTCCACGACACGAAACCAAGACGCCGACCTCATCTCGAAGGAACCAGACGGGCACCCGAGAAAAAATCGAAGCCCGCAACGAAAACAAACGTCTCCCAGCGACAGACCGACCTCGCTCGCTCTCCCGCTGCGGGGGCAACTGTTACGGATCCGACCCACGGATCCTGCACACGGAGCAGCCCCCATACCCGGTTGCTCGGGTACAACCCGCTTCGACCTGAAGGCCCAGAACCGGCCCTTCAGAGCTCCTAACCAACTTTCGAATTCAAACACCTCCCTTATCTTGGCCAAACAAGATAAGATAATAAGATAACTATCATCGCCTATAAATAAGAGGACCCAGGTCCCTCCAGGTATTCATTCATTCCTCACACCTTATACCTCTTAGATCCATTCTGACTTGAGCGTCGGAGTGTCTTTGCAGGTACTCTCCCCCCGCCGCTCTACTCGAATAGTCCGACATCCGCCTCGACCCGCAGGTTCCCGATCCATCTCTCAACCCGTACCAGAGACATCTTGTACAAGTATAAATGAAAGGAGATTTTTATGGTGTCTATTAATTATTGCCTAACTTTTGTCTATCTAATTTTTGCGATAAATTTTGATTTTTTAAAAATAATTTATTTTTTATATCTTTTAAATTAACATATTAATTTTAACCAGTTTTTTAGGAAATAGACACTATTTTTTAGGCTCCATAGCATTCACCTAATGAAATCTGTATACTTTAAATGGCAATTTTTGGTTGGCTCATTCGTCTTAGCTAAATGTTTATGCTTTGATTGTGCGATACGCTTTCGCTTCTGGTTATTATGTATGTCTTGTACATCAAGATTCTAAAAACTGATTTGAACCCACGATTGTGAACTGAAAAGAATTTTAATTTGGTTATAAACAATAACTGCTATTGGACTGTCGAATGGTCGGAAACTGCCCGGTCGAACCGGTCAGGAACCTGCCGGTTTTCACATTTGCACGAAACGGGCCCTTATTTAATGCATTAAAAAAGAAAAAAAAAAAAGAGAAAACGGAAACCTAATGGCCTAATCCCCTTCCCCTTTCGTTGAGCAATGAGCACTCACTCACTCATAAGTCATAAGCCATTAGTCATAACTACCAGCAGCAGCATCGAGCTCCTACATCACTCCGTCAATTGCTCCATCTAGCCACCGCCGTGTCACCGCCGCCGTCGCAACTGCTCGAAACCGCCTTCCCCACTACTGTCATCTCCACCACTGCTCGAAGCCACCGTCCACTTGCTCTCGTCACTCCGTCACTCTCGTCCACTGTCGTCTCCATCACTCCGTCACTTGCTATCATCTTGCGTCATTCCTCCATCGCGCAAAGCCTCTGTTCCGCCGTGTCGTCTCTGTTCCACCACGCTCCAACCCTTCTCTGCTCCAGCCATCCGGTTCTTTCTCACCTCTATGCTCTATTAGGTATTCTTCTTAGGATTTTTAATCTGTAATTTTCCATTTTTCTTCTTTAATTATTATTGTCATTACTCTGGGTTGGTTTAGGATTGTCGATGATGTTCTTGAATCTTGATTATGATATTGTGTGGTTCTATTGTTAATTTGTTATGGTTCTGTTGTTACAGTGACTGATTTTCTTTAATATATGAACTTATGGTTCTGTTGTGAATTTTTTTTTTGGTTGTGTACCTATTGTTGTCATCACTCTGGTTTGGTTTAGGATTGTCGATGAAGTTCTTGATTCTTGATTATGATACTCTGTGGTTCTATTGGTAATTTGTTATGGTTCTGTTTACAGTGACTGATTTTCTTTGATTCTGTTATGGACTTATGGTTTTGTTGTGAATTTTTTTTGGTTGTGTACCTATTGTTGTCATTACTCTGGTTTGGTTTAGGATTGCTGATGATGTTGATGATGTTCTTGTATCTTGATTATGATCTTTTGTGGTTCTATTGTTAATTTGTTATGGTTCTATTGTTACAGTGACTGATTTTCTTTGATTCTCATATGGACTTATGGTTTTGTTGTGAATTTTTTTTTTGGTTGTGTCCTATTGATGTTGACATTTCATGATTAGTTGTTTCTTTTATTATTTGACTTTTGAGTTTGTATTTAGATGAGATTATAATGTTGTGGTTGTGTTGTACTTTTTAATTTGGATGATATTTTGAAGTTTATATTAGTCTATAGTTATGTTTTAGTGTGTTTATTTATAGTTTTATTTGTTATTTTAATATAAAACGTTTTTTTGGTTGAACCAATTAACTGGTTGAACTAGTAAACTAGTGAACTAATAACTAGAGCGGTTCGATGACCAGTTTGATTTTTTTTAACCTTGTTGTACACGAGTTCAGAGTCTAGTCTATTGTGGATAAGTCTTCTTTTTTGTGGTAGCTAACTTTGAATTCTTTTCTGATGGTTCAAAGTTAAAACATCCCTTTTGGAGTTTGGATTTTCTATCCATGTTGTTGATGTTATTGTCTTGATATACTAATTGAGTAATTTGAAATCTTTTGAAGACTAAATTCTTATGATTTGATCTTCCAAGGCCTCTCATCTTGGAGGATGAAAGGGTCCCGGCTTAATCTAGCTTTTTGCAATCTGAGTATTGGGTTCGAATTAGTTTATTTTGAATTCATTTAGGTTGTTGCTATATCATATCATTTAGCTTTTTGGTTTGTGTTTGTGCATATCATTAGGCAATTTTTGAGGAAAAATATATACATAGAGAGGGAAGAGAGAGAGAGGGGGGAAGAGAGGAGAGAGGGGGGAGGGAGAGAGAGAGGAGAGAAGGAGAGAGGGGGAGACAGATAAAAAAAGAGAGAAGAGGAAGAAAATTAATGACCAATTCAGTAATAATTTCACCAGAACAACAATACAAGCAAATTTGACATAGTTATCATATACTATTGTTGGATTGGTCCTAAACTTTTTGAAAATTTAGTGGTCAAGGGTATTGATGCAAATTAAAAATTTTTAGGATGAAATTAAAACAATATAAAAGAATAAATGACCATTTGTACCCATGAAAGATGATAATGCTGACATATGTATCCATGATAGATCGAAACTGATCTTGTACTCACGAAAGTTGCCCTCCGTGTGACAAAAGTACCATGTTTTGGTTAAGTGCTTGCTTCGTTATTATCCGAACCTACGTGGCACCCCCAACCCTCCAAAACCCTATCCCTCTTCAATTCCATTTCTAATTTCAACCATCCATCCCTATTCCATGGCAGCAGCTTCCTCCTCCTCTGCCTCCAGGGCCGCTCTTCCGTCCCTTCACACGTTCGCTTCATCCTCGCGCTCTCCTTCCCAACTCTTCCTCTTTTTCAAACTCTTCTCCCTCAAAAAGTGAGAAGCTCCAAACAATCACAAAACACCTATGGGGGATGGAGAATACAATGCCATGCCACCATCAGAGGCCATTTCTCGATTTGGGTTCAATCCCTCAAAAATCGCATTCTGAACCGGCGTCGAACCACAGGCGCCACTGCTCTTTGGAGATCGTAACCCTACGCCGGAGTATGAGACTTTTTCCGAAATGGCTTCAAACCAGTCGTTCGTCCCTGAGATCGGACCTGACGGTCTCCCTCGAGAAGCTTTCGTCATTAGCTATACCGAGAAGGTACTTCTCTATTCTTCGCTCTTCAATTCAATTCCATCGCTACTTCATTTTCTCATTCTTCGATTCCTTTGTTCTCCTTGTTGCAGATCATCGAAGAAGAGAAACTTCAGTTGCACAGACAACTTCTCTGTCTCTGGCTATTTTTTTATTCATTTGGATCGGCGATGAGTTTGTGCTTGGTTCTTGATTCTTTTTGTGCGGTTGCATTTTCAGCATTGTTTCAAGTTAAGTTGTTTTACTTCGATGGTCGAATTGAATTCATTGTTTTTTGTTCTTTTGGTTTACAAGTAATTTTAATTTTTGTTTTTTCTGAAGTAGAAATTGGACATCAATTTTATATAATCCAATGATTCTTCTGGCAAAGATAACTAAAACTCTGTGGCTATGATGATTGAAGATGCAATAACGAGCTGGGGAAGCAATAGGAGGGTTTGAAAAAGAGGAATAGTTGGGAAGGAGAGTGCGAGGATGAAGTGAAGGTGTGAAGGGATGGAAGAGCGGCCATGGCGGCAGTGGAGGAGGAAGCTGCTAGCTGCTGCCATGGAATAGGGATGGGTGGTTAAAATTAGAAATGGAATTGAAGAGGGATAGGGTTTTGGAGGGTTGGGGTGCCACGTAGGTTTGGATAATAACGAAGCAAGTGCATAACCAAAGCAGGGTACTTTTGTCACACGGAGGGCAACTTTCGTGAGTACAAGATCAGTTTCGATCTATCATGGGTACATATGTCAGCGTTATCATCTTTTATGGGTACAAATGGTCATTTATTCCAAAATAAAACTTAGGATATTTATGAAGCTTTTGACATGGTTCCGTATTCAAGGACAAAAAAATTTTACCCAAAAAATAATTAAGAAAAAAATTGCCGCTTCTAATTGTTACTCTTGGAGGCACAAACCATTGTCGAACCAACTTAATGACTTAATAGCATTCCTCTATCAATCGTATTATTGTTAATTGAGTGTAGGCTAATGTTCCTTAGGGCATGGAGGGGCAACACAACAAGACGGTGAGAATATTTGTCGGTGGATTGGCGGAATCAGTAACTAAACAAGACCTCCACAGTTTGTTCAGCTCTTTTGGCAATGTCGAAGCAGTCGAAACAATCCGAACCAAAGGTTGCAGTTTCGCCTATCTTGACTTCCTTCCTTCTCCCACCGATAACAAATCTCTTTCCAGGCTTTTTAGCAAGGTTAGTTTTTTCTCTTATTCTTTTAGTTAAAACTTCATTAAATTCAATTGATTATAACAATATGCATTTTCTGTTAAAAACTAAAAAAAAATTTATTGTCTTAGAAGTATAATGGTTGTGTTTGGAAGGGTGGGAAGTTAAAGCTCGAGAAGGCTAAAGAACATTATCTAGTGCGGTTGAAACGAGAATGGGATGAAGATGCTATGTCTAAGATTGAGCATGTTTGTCACAAACCAGTCACTACTGATAAGTTAGAGGAAAAGCCCACAAAAGAGAGTTTAAAGACAAAGCAGCTCCACATTTACTTCCCGAGGTTAAGAAAGCTGACATACTAATATAACATACCTTTATTTATTCATTTAGTCGACACAAGTATGTATTCATTGGTCATTGACGTTGTTAAAAGCCAATATCCAATGAGTCTGGATGGATCAAGCTCCTCTAAATTGAGGATATTGGTAAAGTTACAAATTAAAATAGTGGGGTTCACATATGTTAGAAGTTACAAATTCAGTGGTGATTAAGCCTTCACTTTATCACTTTACTAATCTCATTTTAGAGGATCTTTTTTTCAGTTTGGGAACCCTACTGGTGCACGAAATTGTGATCAATACTTTTCACAACTCAAATAATCCCCGGTAATGAATCCAAAAACTTGGTGTTCAATACCATGGCATAAACACAACTTCGCACAACTAACCAGCAAGTGTACTGGGTCGTCCAAGTAATAAACCTTACGCAAGTAAGGGTCGATCCCACAGAGATTGTTGGTATGAAGCAAGCTATGGTCATCTTATAAATCTTAGTCAGGCAAACTCAAATGGATATGGTGATGAACGCATAAAAACATAAAGATAAAGATAGAGGTACTTATGTAATTCATTGGTAGGAACTTCAGATAAGCGCATGAAGATGCCTTCCCTTCCGTCTCTCTGCTTTCCTACTGTCTTCATCCAATCCTTCTTACTCCTTTCCATGGCAAGCTTATGCAAGGGTTTCACCGTTGTCAGTGGCTACCTCCCATCCTCTCAGTGAAAATGTTCCTATGCTCTGTCACAGCATGGCTAATCATCTGTCGGTTCTCGGTCAGGCCGGAATAGAATCTAGCGATTCTTTTGCGTCTGTCACTAACGCCCCGCCTGCTAGGAGTTTGAAGCACGTCACAGTCATTCAATCATCGAATCCTACTCAGAATACCACAGACAAGGTTAGACCTTCCGGATTCTCTTGAATGCCGCCATCACTTCTAGCCTATACCACGAAGACTCTGATCTCACGGAATGGTTGGCTCGGTTGTCAGGCGAGCACTCGGTTGTCAGGCGATCAACCATGCATCGTGCAATCAGGAATCCAAGAGATATTCACCCAATCGAAGGTAGAACGGAGGTGGTTGTCAGTCACACGTTCATAAGTGAGAATGATGATGAGTGTCATGGATCATCACATTCATCAAGTTGAAGAACAAGTGATATCTTAGAACAAGAACAAGCGGAATTGAATGGAAGAACAATAGTAATTGCATTAATACTCGAGGTACAGCAGAGCTCCACACCTTAATCTATGGTGTGTAGAAACTCCACCGTTGAAAATACATAAGAACAAGGTCTAGGCATGGCCATGAGGCCAGCCTCCCAATGATCTAAGATAGCATAACAATGAAGATAGCTACCCCTCGATGTCTCAATACAATAGTAAAAGGTCCTACTTATAGAAAACTAGTAGCCTAAGGTTTACAGAAATGAGTAAATGACATAAAAATCCACTTCTGGGCCCACTTGGTGTGTGCTTGGGCTGAGCAATGAAGAAGCATTTTCGTGCAGAGACTTCTCTTGGAGTTAAACGCCAGCTTTTATGCCAGTTTGGGCGTTTAACTCCCATTTTGGTGCCAGTTCCAGCGTTTAACGCTGGGATTTCTGAGGGTGACTTTGAACGCCGGTTGGGCCATCAAATCTTGGGCAAAGTATAGACTATATATATTGCTGGAAAGCCCAGGATGTCTACTTTCCAACGCCGTTGAGAGCGCGCCAATTGGGCTTCTGTAGCTCCAGAAAATCCGCTTCGAGTGCAGGGAGGTCAGAATCCAACAGCATCTGCAGTCCTTTTCAGTCTCTGAATCAGATTTTTGCTCAGGTCCCTCAATTTCAGCCAGAAAATACCTGAAATCACAAAAGAAAAACACACAAACTCATAGTAAAGTCCAGAAAAGTGAATTTTAACTAAAAAACTAATAAAAATATACTAAAAACTAACTAGATCATACTAACATACTAAAAACATACTAAAAACAATGCCAAAAAGCGTACAAATTATCCGCTCATCACAACACCAAACTTAAATTGTTGCTTGTCCTCAAGCAACTTAAAATCAACTAAGATAAAAAGAAGAGAATATGCAATGAATTCCAAAAACATCTATGAAGATCAGTATTAATTAGATGAGCGGGGCTTTTAGCTTTTTGCCTCTGAATAGTTTTGGCATCTCACTCTATCCTTTGAAATTCAGAATGATTGGCTTCTTTAGGAACTTAGAATCCAGATAGTGTTATTGATTCTCCTAGTAGAGTATGATGATTCTTGAACAAAGCTAATTATTGAGTCTTGGCTGTGGCCCAAAGCACTCTGTCTTCCAGTATTACCACCGGATACATACATGCCACAGACACATAATTGGGTGAACCTTTTCAGATTGTGACTCAGCTTTGCTAGAGTCCCCAATTAGAGGTGTCCAGGGTTCTTAAGCACACTTTTTTTGCCTTGGATCACAACTTTATTTCTTTTTCTTTCTTTTTCTCCCCTTTTCTCTATTTTTTTCAATTTTTTTTTCATTGCTTTTTCTTGCTTCAAGAATCATTTTTATGATTTTTCAGATCCTCAGTAACATGTCTCCTTTTCCATCATTCTTTCAAGAGCCAACATTCATGAACCACAAATTCAAGATACATATGCACTGTTTAAGCATACATTCAGAAAACAAAAGTAATTGCCACCACATCAAAATAATTAAACTGTTATAAAATTCAAAATTCATGCAATTCTTTTTCTTTTTCAATTAAGCACGTTTTTATTTAAGAGAGGTGATGGATTCATAGGACATTCATAACTTTAAGGCATAGACACTAAGACACTAATGATCACAAGACACAAACATAGATAAACATAAGCATGAAATTCGAAAAACAGAAAATAAAGAACAAGGAAATCAAGGAACGGGTCCACCTTAGTGATGGCGGCTCTTTCTTCCTCTTGAAGATCCTATGGAGTGCTTGAGCTCCTCAATGTCTCTTCCTTGTCTTTTTTGCTCCTCTTTTCTTTTATGATTCTTTGATCTTCTCTAATTTCATGGAGGATGATGGAGTGTTCTTGGTGCTCCACCCTTAGTTGTCCCATGTTGGAACTCAATTCTCCTAGGGAGGTGTTAGTTGCTCCCAATAGTTTTGTGGAGGAAAGTGCATCCCTTGAGGTGAATCTCTCCATCTCCCATGACTCGGAGGTGGAAGCTTTTGCCTTCCCTTTCCTCTTTCTAGAGGTTTCTCCGGCCTTGGATGCCATAAATGGTTATGGAAAAACAAAAAGCAATGCTTTTACCACACCAAACTTAAAATGTTTGCTCGTCCTCGAGCAAAAGAAGAAAGAAGAGAGTAGAAGAAGAAGAAATGAAGAAGGAGATGGGAATGGCTTTTGTTTTCGGCCAAGAAGGGGGAGAAGTAGTGTTTAGGTTGTGTGGAAAGGAAGGAGTGAAGGAGGGTTTATATAGGAGAGGGGGAAGG
This sequence comes from Arachis monticola, assembly GCA_003063285.2. Taxonomy (NCBI): domain Eukaryota; kingdom Viridiplantae; phylum Streptophyta; class Magnoliopsida; order Fabales; family Fabaceae; genus Arachis; species Arachis monticola. Next base: position 31,120 of record QBTX01001827.1, read on the forward strand.
GTAGGGTTCGGTCATTTGAGGGTGGGTTTGGGTGGGAAAGTGGTTTGAATTTGAATGGTGAGGTAGGTGGGGTTTTATGAAGGATGGATATGAGTGGTGAAGAGAAAGATGGGATTTGATAGGTGAAGGGTTTTTGGGGAGAGAGGTGTTGAGGTGATTGGTGAATGGGTGAAGAAGAGTGGTGGGGGGTAGGTGGGGGTCCTGTGGGGTCCACAGATCCTGAGTGATCCTGAGGTGTCAAGGAAAAGTCATCCCTGCACCAAATGGCAAGCAAAATCTCGATTTGTGCCAATTCTGGCGTTAAACGCCGGGCTGGTGCCCATTTCTGGCGTTTAACGCCAGCTTCTTCTTTTCTGGCGTTTAACGCCAGTCTGGTGCCCCTTTCTGGCGTTAAACGCCCAGAATGGTGCCAGACTGGGCATTAAACGCCCAACAGCTAGCCTCACTGGCGTTTAAACGCCAGTAGGTGCATCCTCCAGGGTGTGCTGTTTTTCTTCCTATTTTTCATTTTGTTTTTGCTTTTTTCATT
>QBTX01002492.1:0-19055 GCA_003063285.2 Arachis monticola
GAGAAGGGTTTTTAACGAGGCATCATAGTAGAGGCTAAGGGAAAATAGGCTATTAAAAACCCTTAGTAGCAAGAAGGTACCTCCCCAATCAATAAAAGATCTTTTTTCATTTACAATATCTCTTATAAACTCCTTTCTATTTTCTAAGTCTTTCTACGAAACGCGCCGACTTAAGCTCGACAAAACGTAAAAATCCCATGAACCGACCTAAATGGTCGTTGGATAAAACGACGAGGTACAAGTCGGTGTAAAGAGGTTATATAAGTTGATCGTAAAAAACTCAGAAACAATCCGACTCATAAGTCGAAATGAAAACCCGAGTAGAGAAGCTCGGAAACACTTCGAATGAAGAACCGAGTAGAAGAAAAACGCATCGCAAAAATAACCTAAGTCATAAGAACTCAATAAAACAAAGTTGAGTATAGGGAATAACAAAAAGAGATTGAAAAAACCTAGGAAAAAGTTTAAAGGCTGTCCAAAAGTCCTTAAACAAAAAGGCTCAGGAAAACAGACAAGCCAAAGGAAAAGGTTTTTCAAAAAAAAGATCAAGGGGATTTCGGAAAATCAAAATCAGAAAAGCATACACGCATAAGGCCAAAAGAAATTGTCCAAACACCACCAACAAACAAAGAGTTTAAAAAAGGGGAGGCTCACAGGCCGAGCCCCCATATAGCCATAAAAAAGTTATTTCTGCAGAGGAGTAGACGGATCACCACCACCAGAGTCAGGAGGAGMGCTACCAGGGCCGGGAAGAGAGGCATCCACAGGAGATGAAGAGGAAGTCAGAGGAACAACAGAAGAACTCGAAGCGTCCTTGGAACGAGGAGGGGACTCAATAATCCTCTGCTCCCGAGTCTTCAATTCTGACTCGGAAACAATTACGGGGGCAGGAGGATCCACAATAGCACCGTCAATAACGACCTTGTCCGGATCTAAAGGAGAAAGATCCAAATCAGGAGCAATAACTCCGACCTGCTCCTTGAAAATCCTCCAAGCCTCCTCGGCACCATCAGCGATAGAATCCTCCAACTCGGCATACGCATTTCGAGAGTTCAGMAAATCCTTCTTCACARACACAAGATCTTGAAATAAACTCTGATAACTCTCCTGTGCTGTCTTCCTCAAACTCGCCTCCATGTTGCATTGGGCCCGCAACTTACTCTCCTTCTCCCGAAGGCYATCTCTCTCCGCCCTCAGCTTGGCGACCTCCTCCTTCAACTCCCTCTCATGCTCCTRATAAGAAAGAAGYCTCCCCTCCAGCTCYTCAACCTTCGAGGWTAACCCCAAAGAGCTGAGAGKAGTCTTMTCAAAAATATCCAAAAGCTTGCCACAAACACCCGCCGCCCTAAAACTCTCCTCAGCCAGAGTGGTGAGGTGGTTTCGAACAGAAACATCATCCATACTGATATGAGGATGATGTGTTCATATGTCGGCATGTAATTGCAAGAGCATCACGCCTTAAACCTCACCTTCAAAAGAGGAGCCAGACTCTAAAGTCCTGCGCTTCTTCTTCTCTGGTTCAGAAGAAGGTCGGGCGGTAGGGTGAGTGGCCATGACTAAATTTGAACAGAATGAAATCAGAATGGGCTAGTCCCATAGTTCTAGGAGGAGGAGGAGAGGAGGGAGGAGAGACGATTGATCCTGGTACCGACCAGTCCTAGCGCGGGATCTTGCCTTGGCCTCCTGGACTCTTTGGTAAGATTCCTGAGCATTCTTCCTTTCCATTGTGTTAGCACTAAGAGTGAAGAATTAGCGTAAATATGTGTTACAGTTGGCACCTACAAGTTCTGTGCAGAACCAAGTCGGAAATAGAAATATATTTAAAACTAACTATGCGACCTGGAACAAAGTCGTGCGATCCCCTTGAGGAATTTTCCCTAGTATCAAGTATGGGGCCTCCCCCACACTTCTCGAAAAAACCCCACAATGGCCACATCCACCTCAATTTCAGCAGGTCGTCCTAGACTGTACTTCTCCACAAGGGGTGCTTCCATCCATGAGGTGTGTAAAGCGAGGGGAAGAACTTTCATCCAAGAAAAAGGGGTGGTGACCCCTCTAATCAGCTTGCACTTTGAATAAAATAATTTGATAGCGTGGAAGGATTCTGTTCAAAGGGTAAAAATTCTCGACTTTGTATGTGCTCAGAAGCACCTCATGCGCTTGGTTTATGTTAGCCCTACTGAAAGGCTTAGTCATGTGGAAAAGATAGAAGAAAATCCTCAAGAGGTCGGAAAGTCAAAGCGTGACTAATAAAGTTGGTAAATTTTCATTAAACCCCAAGAATTGGGGTGAAGTTTGGATAGGGGCTAACTAGACAGTTGGTGCAAGATATCAGACTTTTAAATGCAAAAGAAGAAAAATCACCAACGGGTTATCATAGCTCTCATTACAAAAGAAAAAATGGTAGGGGCTTGCCTCATCGGCCTCCAAAACTAAACTCGGTCTTAGAAGCTGGACCCGGGACTACTCATAACTTGACTTCGCCTCCTCAGAAGTAAAATCCGTGTGTAGTACGAAGATGATGTAATTATATCTCACATTCGACGAAGGGGTCCCTCCCTGGAACGTGACATCAACTCCTTTGAGAAGAACTCTACGAAGCCATTTTCTTTTTTTCTTGATAATATTTTTTTTTTTTTTTTTTTAAATAATTAGTTAATAAAGATAAAGGAAAATCACAATCACGGTTTCTAAAGTGGAGGTAGTACGGAGCCAGAATCTACAAACCAACCTATCTACCTACAAGAATAAAGCATGCAATAAGGAGAAAACAAGAAAAAAAAAGGGGAAGAAAAGCTAACCTTTATCCGAAAGTGAAGGTTGAAGCAGAAGTCTCCAAAGGCAATAATGCAGTACGAACGAAGAAAGAAGAAATTTGAAATTGCAGAAACGAAAAAAAATGAAAGAGAGGGAAAGTATTTATAACATGCTAAGGGGCATAACGGTAAAAGCGGAGCAGTCATTAATAAAAATGCACCGTTACCAAGCCTAGGTTCGCACACCCCTTATCTAGACACTGGCATGTGATTAGACGTGACTGTCAGAACCAAAAGGACACGGAAAGTTACGTTGGTTTTAGAAAATCACGTCGGTCCTCCAATAAGTCGGCTACGACCCCGAGTAGAATACTCGAATCTTGCAAATCTTGAAAAAATTGGGCACGAGTAGGGGCACTGGGTTGTCATGTACTCTGGCCTAATAATAAAGGCCCAGGATCAAGCAAAGGACCTAATCCAAAGGGTTGGGCCTCACCAGTACCAATCTCCATCCTATGAAGTCGGTACTCACCACGACCGTGTTCTAAAGAAGTTGGGCACGAGATTAGCTGGCGGATAACTATCCATTTAATTATGATAACTATCCTCTAGATATCTCTTCTAACGCCTTTCAACCGAGCCATATCTTAACCTCCCTAAGATAATGGGACGGTTAACGCCCTAAAAATATGGCACTACTCCAACGGTGGTTATTGGCTCACCACTATAAATACACTGACACCCCTCAGGTATCTCTAAGCCCAATACTCTCTAGACCTGCTTACACCCTTGCTAACTTAGGCATCGGAGTGTCTTTGCAGGTACCATCCCCATCTCCTCGCACAAACAAGTCGGACGGAGCCTCCCGAGTTGCAGATCCATTCGGAATCTTCCTTCTTCACACATTTGGGCCACCAACTCCATCCAGCCCATCAATCTCCGGTTACCCACCGTAACAGTACTCTATGTTTAGATACAATACAAAACAATCATCTTGATTTACTCCATTCTCGTGCCATAAAACAAGCACAAAAATATTAAGACCTTGGCCTACTACATCTATCATGGATCAAAATAAATGAATGGGATCCAAGCTGCAGAATATTAATTGAAGGTCCATCAAGATATGCAACTCAAACCACATGTTACTGCAAATAAGATCATTATTCATTAAGCATTCTACTAGAGCTTAATACAGAAAATTTAATTACTTTAGTGTAAGGATTGATTATTCATATCCTTAGGAGATTTGTTCCTACATGAAATGCAATAATTCATGGCTTTATTAATAACTGAGAAAGAAGACAACCCCATGCCAGGTACGGTCCTTTTTATCATCATTGAGTGCAACCAACCAAAATAACATTTGTCATCACTCACTCACACTTCCTATCCTCTACCATTATTACTACTACACAATTTTGGAACCTTGTCTAATCTTTTACAAAATACTAATTAGTATAATCACTATTTTCTGGTTCTTAAATTAATAGCCTCTTTCAGCTTTTTTGTTCATTAAAAAAACTAAGATTTTGAAAGAAAAAAATTTATTTAAATACATCAATTTTTTAATAAACCAAAATAGTATAATTTTGGTGTTCCTATTTTACCTCACAAGTAAATTGTATAGAGAGTCTAGTGTCATGTAATTTATGCCCTTTGAATTTTGGAACAACATTGTCTTTTGACAGTTGACACAGTGATATCTTTTTCGGATAAGATAGAAATTTACAGAAAAAAAAGCCAAAAGAAAGTTTAAAAATCCAACGCTGACCCTATGCAAGCAAATGTTATAACGAGAAACAAATCTATGATAACGTGTAAATGATTTTTGGGTGAAATCCTTCCAAACCATTGTCAAATTTGAGAGCAAGTTATCTATCATATGTGGCAATATGATAGAGGTACAATTTTATATAAATGGGACCGAATCTATTAGTCCTGAGAGAAAAAATTAGGAATTTTTTTTAAGAGAAATTTATAGTGATTAATTATTTTTAGTATTTTTTGTCATCATCTAGTTAGTACATATATTAAATTGTCTTTAGTAAATAAATTTTATTAATTCATATGTGTAAATTTTAAAAAATATAAATATAAAATATATTTATTTATGTGTAATTGTGTATAGAATTTTAATAAATATAAATACAAATTATATATTTTTTGTGTGTAAAAAATATGTAAATATGAGTATGAATTATTGCTAGTTAATTATTGGCCAAAAATAATAATATTTATTGAGAATGTAGCATTACTTTTTTTTTTATTCGTTAATCTTGAAATTTTTATTATTTTATTGGTTGATTGCTTGTTTAAATTTTTATTTTTTATGATTCATATGTAACTGTAGGCTTCATTTCATATGCTTAGGTCCCCTAGTGGTAAATTACTTTAAAAAATGAAAAAAAAAAGGCATTAAGTTGAAGGAGCTGGAATTGACAAAATTGACTTAAGAGAAACAATGAATGTGGTTAGTCTTTAAGATGGAAGGCAAGCCAGTCAAAGATATGGACGCATGGTTAGGCTTATGCTTAGAAAAGCTCATGTTAAAGTCATAATATCACACATTCACACGCATAACGTGAGACCATATAGATTGAAAATTTAGTCCTCCTAAAAAGGTACTAGCTAAAAAAAATCRATGACAACAAAAGCTCAGATTGTTACTTAATTAATGCAATTTTTTATTTTTGTCTTCATTATTGGGAGTCATCTCCAAGTAGGATTAGCTCGTATTATATGACCGACTTCCAACGATGCAAACGCTGGAAAATTTTGACGTCTAGCWTGGTCCTGCCACAAATGTGTTAGTTCATTGGAGCGAGCTCATAAGGTTTTTTCGTCCACACAGTAACACCAAATCAATTAAGAAAAAATAAGAACCACACTCCAATTTCAGCGGAGCCTATTACACTATTTAGTTCTCTCTGATTCATATATGTGGAAATTGACAGGCCACACATCCCACGTATTCAACTTCCAACTTTCATGTTCAATCAAAACTTTTTCAATCTTTTCTCAAGCAATATGCAGAATATATTAGGAAATGCAAAATAACCCTAGTTAATGAATGAATACGTTATAATAACAACAATTTATAATGCGACTATATTACATATACATTAAAATTAACTGCTAAAATTAACTACTAAATAATATATATTTATATATAATATAGTGACTAATTTTAGTGATTAATTTTAATGTATAAATAATATTTTTATTTATAATAGAACATTCATATACATAGAATCTCCACAAATATACTATTAAAAAAATAGTTAAAAACTAACAAATTTTATCATTTTTAGTTATTAATTTAATTTTTTTTAATTTAATAATTAAAAATAATAAATTATGCTAATTTTCTAAGGTTCTGATCCTAATCCTTAAAAACGATATATATCCAAAAAGTGGCTAATAACTATCTCTAACGAACGAACTATGATGAGTGAAATATTTAAATATTTAATGCGAGGCTTCTGAAGAAGATATTTCTAAAGAGAATTATATAATTTTTTTTTATTGTCCTTGCGCCGCCATCAAGCATAACCATTAAGAGGAATTTCGTCACTAATTAATATTACAACAAAAGTTGTAGTAGTGACAAACAAGCATGAGGAATGCTCCCTTATTGGCAAATGTGGCATAACGTAGTTTACAACAATTGGTGGCGAAATAAATTTGTTTAAAACAATATTTATCTACAACTACAACTAATCCATTTGCTTTCAACCATACAAATATACACATGGTGCCAAAATAGCCAAGGCATGCTTAATCAACATGGGATTAAATTATATAAAAAAAAACACACACACACACACAATATCCCCACCATTCATCTGAAGAAAACATCTAGTTTCTTCATTACCCTAATTAAACACCGCCATGGAGAAAACACAAAATAAAGAGAACCTAGAGAACACCGTAAAAAGGAATTTGGAGTGAAGTGGGGAGAGAGAGCATTTTTTCTGCGCCTTTTGCTTTAATCGAAGCCACTGCTTTCGCCGACCTCGTTCTTGGCGACACCCACCCATCCCCATCTATACTTTCATTTTCTATTTTCTTATCACATTATTTAACTATTATAATGATACTCCATAATCATGTTTACGGTCACCAAGTACATACTATATTATCGCGTTAGTATTATAGTTTAATCTAGAGGCATATTTTCGGATAACCACTGTATAATAAAATAATTGAAATAAAATTGATGTGCAGGGCATGCAGTTTGAAAGAATTAAATTGGACCACTATATATATTTTTTTTCCTGAAAGGTGTTTCGTCATCACCGGCAACTGCAGCATTGACATAATCGACACACCGCCCAATTACTTTGATGCCATACAAACATGCCCAACGGTGCTCTCACAGCACCTTTCCATTTCATTCCAACCACGAAACGGCGTCGTTTAGTGGACAACCTTACAACATTCGAACATGTTTTGCTCACACTTTCCTAATGCCTGCTACACTACTAGCCAGTAGTAGCCAATAAAATATTAATACTTAGCAGTATTACTAGGAGGTTAATTTATAAAAAAGAAAATAAAACATACTTAGTTAGAAATGGTATCAATTTATTAACTACAGTCGTAGATAGGAAAATGAAAGCTCCGTTGAATTAAAGGGTGAAAGAAAATAAAAGAAATTCGTTCAACAATAACAAACAGAGAACTATAGAAGACATTCTCGATTGAAGTGGCCTACAAAGCATCAATCAATCAATCAATCAGCAGACATAACAATCAATGATCCGATCATCTCAGAAACAACAAAACCCAAAAAKGGAAGAAATGTGTATGAYGAGAACAAATTGAAACCACAGAATAGTAGGTTGATGATTAAGTATGAACTAATTGTGATTGTAACAAWAGTAATCACCTAGAGCAAACAAAAACCAGACTACTATGTCTTTTTGTACATCGAAGGGGGTAGTGATTAACAATAATAATGTACAAAAATAGATAAACAAAGGGAAAAAAGAAAGGGCAAGGACTAATTAAACCCACCTTTAATTTGCTCTATTCATGTTCCTTTTATTTGATTGTCTACTACTCACTACTGCCCCTGACCCCAACCACCCCAAATCTTGTCTCCAATGAAACTAACTAACCTCCTAACTGGACCTTTCTCCTCACCACCTTCAACCCCAACATCACCGCCGCCGTCACCAGCTTCATCGTCAACACGACCAGCCCCGCTGCTTTTACTACTCTCCGCCGCAGATTCCATGGGTTCATCAGATACCAGCGCCAACTGCTCGGGCTTGCTCTTATAAGAACCCTTCTTGTTCCTCTTGTCTTTCTTCTTGTTCTTTGGGGGCTCGTTATTGCTCTCTAACCAGGCCTCATAGGCGTCGATAATTTCATGTATGCGTCGTTGATTAGGAGAGTTGTCCCACCTTTCCCAGTAAATCTTGTAGCAAATGAAGCAGCCGCAGTTATACAGAGGCGGATGGTTACCCTCCACAACCACCTTCTGGCTGTTGCCGTTATTGTTGGTGGTGGTGGTGGTGGTGCGGCGAGGTTTGGGGTTGGAGGAAGAGGGGCTAGAGGAAAAGGGGCATGTTAGGAGATAAGCAAGGACTTCTAAGTCTTGAGGAGAAAGAGCGACGGTGAGAGTGAGGATGGCGGGTGGCAAGAAGGCGAGGTGGTGGTCCGATATTACCGGCGGCGAGGGATGCACCGTTCCTTTACGATAGAGCTTCTTCATGTTTTCTTGGTTTTCAGTCAACCTGAAGTTGTTCAGCCTCGACAGTTCCAAGAGATGAAGATTAAAAGAAGAGAAAAGAAAAGACTTTGGAGTTTGAAGGGTAGATGAGGTTTTATTCTGATTCTGTGCAGAGAAGAGGGAGAAAGAGAGAAATAAATGGGTGGGAAGAGAGAGAGAGAGAAATGAAGAGATGCTATTGCAATCGGTATCTGATAGTATTAGTAATAGTAATATTAATTAATGTGTTGTGGTAATTAATGTAACATAATGAAATTGTTAATGGAGTATACATTGGGAAGGGGTAGTGCTCACGTGTGATGCGGTTCTTCATCACTTCCTGCTCCTCTGCTATACCTGCCACTCGATACTTATTTTTTTTTTTAAAAATTATCAAAGTATTATTTGTGGATTTTATGAAGGTGCTTTCTGTGGTACCCATTATGTTACCATGGCTATAGTGATTACAAGTAATCTATCAATTAAATGTGAACATCTGATTTTTTTTTTTTAATTTTAAAGCGTATTCTAAAGTGTTGTTTAAAAAGAAAGTGTTACCCTTAATCGTTAACTTGGCTCTGATACCAATTTTTTACTTTTAACTTTGAATAAAAATAATTTGTAATTTCTAAAATATTGACAATTTCTTACTATTTCTCTAGTTTTTTAATGTATATTTATAATTTAAAAAAAAAAAAATTTTATTTTAGTTTATAATATTCTTTTTTGCATGGATTACTGATATATAAATCTTTTATCTGTTTGTCTTTTTCTTTAATTAAATTTCTCAAATCCTCAATTTTTTTTTTTTTTTTTTTTTTTTTTTTTTTTTTATAATAATTGATTATCTGTTTAATTCAATTTCATTCTCCATTTTCCTTCAGCAGCTTTAATTCTTTAAGTCATTAATATGGTTTTTCAGGCATTTATAATATTTTTAAAAAAAAAATTGTTTATATTTATTTTTATTTCTATCCTTTTTATTATAGATCATAATTTCAATCTGAAGATTATTATTCCTTTTATACTTCTTTATTTTACTTTTTAATTTTCTCGTTCTATTTCTTTTTTTTTTATTTTCTGTTTTTCAATCTTTTTATACTTCATTATTTAAAATTTTCGCTAAACCTATCATCGATTTCATACTTTCTAGAGATTCTATTAATTTTTCTAGCTTTTCACTTCTTTTTTTTTTTTTTTTTTTTTTTTTTTTTTTTTTTTTTTTTTTTTTTTATTTTTGATTTATTCAGAAAACTTAAATATTTAAACGATTTTCTCTTTCAAAGAACTCTTGTTTCTTGTCTTATAAGTTACATATATTTCTTCTTTATTTATTGTCATAGTTTAGTGTTTAGGTCTCATTTAATTTTTCGACCTTTTTTGTAGATTCTTTTATGTTCAGAACTTTCTTTCTTAATTTTTAACTTAGATAAACTTAAAGGGCTATTAATTTTAGATTCTCTTATTTGAAAATTCGATGAAACTAATTTTCCTGATGGCTCTTTTAGTAATTAAACTGGTTTTCAATAGCTTTTATATTTTGGTATTTCTGTTTCAATTTTTCTGAATTTTTTTTTTCTCTGTTTTTAAATATTATAACTATTTTTTTTTTTTTTTTTATAATTTATTGATTATGTAATTGAAAATGGTTCATTCATCTTGTTCCATTTAGATTTCTTTTGTGAAATTATAAGCTAAAACTTATAGATCTTCCAAGATTTTCGTTGATAAAGGATAGCTATCCAAATGAGCATTGAATTTAAATTACGGTTGCCAAGTTTCATGAACATTCCAATTATTTGATCTATGGGTCATCAGTAATTTTTTTTCACAGATGCTAAGCTTTATGGTGAATTAATCCTTTCATATATGTAGATTTGATCAAGACTTTATATAATACTAATATGAATCTATCCAATTTTTAGATCTTTTTTGTTGAATCCTTAATTTTTTCAATCTGTTTACTCAATTCTTCATCATTTATCAAAGCTATTTCAAGTTTTCCATTGGCGGATTTTTATCTTATAGGGCTTCAAGTTGAATTTTTCCTAGTATATTATATTTTTTCCTATTAAAAAACTTCTTTTAAAAGATTTTGTTTATTAAAATTTTCATTTTGATTTGAGATTTAATTCTGTTTTTAGCACAGCTGTTTTCATTATCTAATAAGGCAGATATCTATAATAATCAGATTCTTCCGTTAATTCTAAAACTTTCTAAATAATTCATAACTTAAGAGATTAGGATAAAGGCGTACCTTTCTGGAGAAAAAACTTCCTTTATTTAGAATATTTTACATAAGAATGTTTTTATCTCCAGAGGGGAGATTATAGATACTAACTCCAGAGGGGAGTTTAGGATTGGTTTTTCCTAAGGGAATTCTTCTTCAAACTATAGAATCGCCTCGGCAGCTTCCTCCTTGCTCTCCTAGCATATGAGTACTCTTAGCCTCCTGCTTTCTAATGTCTGATGCCTTTCTACAATTGCCTAGGCAAATCTATTTATAATGGTTGGTCTGTATGGACAATTCCCATCCTTACCCTTCTTATGAGTCATTGCTTACGTCATTATTTATTATCTTGCACCAGCTACATTGTTGGTGCCCTATGACCTAAGCGCTTACGTCATTATGCAATAATGTCGAGGGATGCTTCAGATGCAGCTGTCCTCTTCTTTTATGTGGGTGGATGCGCTGTCTTCTTCTTTTATCATGTGGGTGGATCCCATTTCATTACTTCTTCAGATATTTTGAGACACACAGCTGGCACTTGTGGTCTCTCTGTCTTTTATCAAATAGCAGAGATTCCTCTTTATCCCTTCGGAGAGCTTTTCTAAGAGTCCAGATAAGTTGTGGAATGCTGATTCAAATTCCACTAAGGTCTCATCTCTCTTTCTTCAATTTCATTCTTTTACGGACACAAGCACAGTATTCTGCTTTTATAATTGATTCTTGTTGGATATTCCCTTGTTATCTTTTGAGTTTTTTCGAAGACCCTTGCTAGTGTGCTGGCTAGTCTTTACTTCATGACTGTAGATTGTTAAATCTTGACTTGATCAATTGGTTGGAAAATTTCCTGGGAAGACGGACATGAATATTACTTGATGTGCTGAACCAAGCATCTTCTTCTTCATTAAAATAGGGTGACTGTTTGTAAATTTTAGGGATATACTCCCTTGAATTTACGTTGTCAATCATATTTTTAAAACTCTTTACTGTATCAACGAATCCTGAGGAAACTCACTAATAATTTTCAAAATCATTAAAAATTAAAATTGTATCAATTAATCCATATGGAAAAACTGATAGGTGTCAGATGGAAAGCTCTGAAATATAACCAGCTTTGTTAGCTGTTCCTTGGCAATAGGATAATATCCCAAGATTACCCTCTTTTCTTCAGTCCAATTCAGGACTATGTTAAGGGTTTTTCTGAGATTTGATCTACAGACCTTTTTCTTTTCCTTGATTTCAGCCTTTGTAGGAATGTTTCTTATTATCCCTGTCTCTGGGTTTGAATTGAGCTTTATCTGCCCTTTTTAGGGTTTCTCTGATGAAGAGCTTCATATTCTCTGAAGGATCTCTTTCTTTCCAATGTTAAAAACCCTCCTTTATGAATTATTTTTGATTGATGTGTAAATGGTGTTGCTTTTTCTAGGCCATCATATACTCCTTTCATGGAGCCATTATAAAATTACATAATATTTTTTATCTTGGGTGGATTTTTTTGATAATTTCAGCAATTGTTTTATTTTCTGGAATTTTTCCTCACCTTATTTGTCCACCACGCTTAGCTGCTGAACTCTTGATGGTTTTGGTTGTTGTGTTGATTTCATTGCTTCGATGGCCTTCCTTAGGGATTGGATCTGTGTCCTTATTTGTTGACAATGCTTGCATTCTTCGAGTTCTTGTTCGTATTTTTGAATTTCTTGATTTTAATGCGTTGTAGACGAACTCCATTCTCTTGTTAATGTATCTGCAATAACATTTTTTGTCCCCTTAATATATTCAATTTTTATTGGATATTGTAACAAAAATAGTTGCCATCTTACCAATCGTCCATGATTATAATCAACTTTCAAATTATATCGTATGAAACCTGTTAAATAACTTGAATCTGTCCTTTAATGTAAATTCTTTGGGTAGTAAATCAATTTTCCATTCTTAAGAGATTTAATTGCTGCTAGATTTCTTTTCATGAGTGTATATCTCTGTTCTGTTGGAGTAAAAGTCCTGAAATATACCTGCAAAGTAATTCCTTTGGGGGATATTTAGAATCTAGTGATTCTTTTCTTTGTTCCAAACCTTTTATAGCTTTCTTTAGCTTTTAGACATCCTGACCAGGTTATGTCTGAAGCGTTTGTTTCTACATTAAGTAGTCAGTTTTCTTCTGGAATATAAAGTTCTGGAAGTTTTTCACATATTCTTTAATTCTTTGAATTTGTGTACTATCTTTTTCATCCCATTTTCATACTTTTTTAGTACTTATTTTTGGAAATAAGCTTTTAGTGTATTCTGTTAAATTCTTTAAAAATCCCTGATCAAAATATAATTATACACCCTAAAAATCTTTGTAATTTGTTTTCTACTTCTATTTTATTAGGAAATAAAATTACCTTTTCTAGAACATTTGTTGAAGTTTTAGCTTTCCTTGAGTGGAAGAATTAATCCAGGGAACTCTATTTCTTGTTTGCTATTTTGCTTTCTTTTTACTAAGAACTAATCCTTTTTCCTTGCATTTTCTAAACTATAATAATTTTTCATTTTTTTTTGTTTTATTTTTATTATTTTAATTTAGTATATCTCAATGTATACTAAAACAAATTCATTTAACTCTTTTAGATTTTCTTCCATAAATCTTTGAAGAAATACCTGGGGCTTGCTTTAATCCGAATTGTAATTCACATTCCATTCATAAAGCAACACACTTGTTGATTCTTTTGTTGGGATTTAGTTTTTTGTTTGTTTCTTCGTCTAAACGAATTGCCAATATCCTGATTTTGCATCAAAAGAGTGAAAACCAAGTTGCCTTTTGATTTTTTTTCTAAAATAGAATCTTTTCTTGGAAGTTTATGAGCATCACCAATAGTTGCTTCATTCATTTTCTTATAGTTTATTACATTCTTCGTTTTCCCTCTTTAATTTCATTATTGTTTTCAACGTAAAAAGCTGGAGCCGCATGAGGACTTTTTACTTAATCTTATAATTCCTTTTTCCAAAAATCTTTACATCTAATGAAATCTTCTTTATCTCTTGCGGAATAAGGAATTTTATTTGGAACATTTATCTCTTTTGTGGGATCTTTTAATTTTTTTTTTTTTTTTTTTTTTTTTTTTTTTTTTTTTTATATCTAAAGGATTTTCAGCACAAATTTCATCCAAGAGTTCTTCTATTTTTATTTTCAAGATTATTTTTTGGAATATTTATCTGAAAGTATAAGATTTAAATAACATGTTCTAATTATAGAAAATATTTTAAATTTTTAAGAATTTATCTATAGTAGTAGTTGGTATTTTTATTACGTTTGATTTTTGATTATTGAAGAATCGTGTGGAGCTTTTAAAACTTATATGATTAATTCTTGAATGAATGGATGATATAGCTTTAAAAAGTTATTTCTCTATGATTAAAATCCATTCCAGAATTAACATATATAAAAACAATTTAATAATTTTGAATAAAATTTCAACCATCTCTGCTTTTTGGTCAATTTATGTATTGATTTGTCAGTATTCTAACTCTTAAATGGTTTCTTTAATTTTTTCCAATCAAGTTTTATATTTGAACTAGCAAAGCATTGTGTTGCCCCAGAGTCTACGAAAGCATTTATAAACTTTTCTGTATTTTTATAGTAATAAATGTGCATTATTACTCAGTCTCTGAGTCTGTTTCCGAGACATATTCAAAAGATAAGTTTAAGTTATCATCAAATTCTTCTAATGGTTCATGAAACAGAGACTTAGCAACTTTCTATTTGGTTTAGTAAGATCTTTTTATCCTTCTTTTTCGGGCATTCATTTGTGTAGTGTTCCTTCTCTTGGCAAATACCAATATTTACAATTCTTTTTATAATAGTTATTTCTTTTGTCTTTTATGTTATTTTTCTTTTCTAAAATATATCTTTTCTCTAGTTTGGATAATATTTTCTTTTTCTAAATTGAATTTTTTTTTTCTTTGAAAATTTTATTTTAAGTATTTTTTTTTTTTTTTTTTCTTTTCATTATCCTGACAGCAAATTCTGATTATATTTGCAATCTTTTTTGAGTTGCTTCTTGCATACAACGTTCTATTTCCTCTCTTATAGCAGAGGTTGCTCCACCAAAAGTTATTTTCAATTGTTCCTCTATTTATTTTCTTATAAATCTTCCCATTATAAATTCATTAGCAGGAATGGAAGTTTTGTTATGTACATACTAAGATAATGATTTTATCTTCTTCTTTTAATTTGTAATAATGTATTCTAATTCACATATATAGATCCACATTACATAAATCATATACTGAATATTAGCTAAATGTTTTTGCTTCTTGATTATTCTTTATTTATAGATTCTTGTCTATGATCTATTAATATTTTTTCCAAAAAATTCTTTATATAGAATTTCATCATCTAACAATTATATATGGGAAAACCCATTTTTTGGTGTCCAATTTTTCTTTCCGATTTTATCCTTTTTAGTAACCTACCTCCAGTTACAACATTTTGCTATTTCATTTCCATCCACGTTCACCTCAAGTATAACTTTCTCACGTTAATTTCTCTCACATTACGCTACTGCATCAGTTACAAAATTCTAACTACTTAATTCTCCACTACTGCATCAGTTAATTCCTCTCACATCAATTACTCCGTCAATTGTATTATTCCCATTTTTTTTTTTCTTTAATCTCTCTCACTTCACTTACTATATCTCACCGTAATAGAAAAATTTCTTTCATTTTTTCTCTTCTTCTTCCAAAACATGTTTCATATTTTATTATTCTAAATATTAATGTAAATCTTCTAATTTATTTTTTGTCATTAAATAAAAGTGTATAATTGGTTTTATATGTCTTTCTTTGATTAAATTATAGTTGACAACCATACCAATGGAAGAATCCTCGGGATGTGGTCGACGAACTTGGCAAGACTATGGCCAGACAACGGAAGACAAAGATATGAGCGAAGAACAGAGGGCGCAAGCACCTTGCAGAAGGCGTGCCGTTACCGAGAGAGTATTAGACGAGGAAAACAAATCGATATCATCAAGTGGACCAACTAACATGGCAACACCATACAAGTATCACAAATATACCTCCTCAACAATTACTCTATTTCATACTCTAAATTAGTACTTCTCGAGTTAATAAATTTATATTGTAGGTTTATTATTTAATATGATTTACTTTTCTACGATATATCTATGTTACTGGACTCTTAGTACGTACCAATTTCATGTATAATTCTATTTTTGAGTGTACCCTTAAATTTCAAAACATTAATTTTTCATCTTAATAATGAATTTTTTACATATACAGATACTCACAATAACACCGGAGTTGGTTCAAGTAATATACCAAACGATCCAAATATGGGTTAGGAATCTTATATTATATTTATTTAAATAATAATTTAATTTTTTTTCTAAAATCCAATAAAAAAAAAAAAAAAAAAAAAAAATAGTAAATAATATTATTATTTATCTAAATTAAAAAAAAAAAAAAAAAAAAATATTAAAATAGTTTAATAATTTTTTAATATAATATCATACAAATATAAATTTTTAGTAACTTATTATTTATATAGAATTATCTAAAGTTAATCAACTTTTAAAATAATATATTGTTATTAATTTTCTTATCTTAATTTAAAAAAAAACTTAATAGATAAATTCTGGTATATTTTTTTAATTTTTTTTTTTCTACAATTTAGTTCCGTTCATTTAATATCCGAATTATTTCGTACATATCTCTTATGGTTTACGTCTTGTATTACTACCGAATGTACTTTTAAATCTCAGCCTACATATTTTTAATCTTAAGAATAAATTTTTTTAACAATTTAATACTCATAATAAAAGCGAAACAGATTCAATTTTTAAGAAATCGAATGGTAATAAATATGGATAGGATTCCTGTATATTTATTTATTATTAGTAATTTATTTTGTTCATAAATTTGATTCAATAGATCGTGCCATTATGTCCTAAAAATTTTCTCGCGCGGCGTATCATTATTAAAAAAATTAAAATGTAGATATATGTTTAATATATATTTTTTTTATAAAAATTATAATAAACCTGTTTATAACAAAAAAAAAAATTAGTTGATAATTTCAATATTTTTTTATACTTTTCCTTTCTAAAAAATAAATATTATCAGAAGTGATTATTTTTTTCACTACATAAATTTAAATTGATAATTTACTATTTCAATATTAATAAGTTATAGGATAGGTTACCAGTTTAATATAATTGTTTTATATTCACGAATATTTATCTCTTAAAGAAAAATTAAACACCGTAAATATGATCATTAAATAATTATTTCGTTCCAATAATATGATTGCTATTATTCAGATGCTCATAATAATAGTGGTTCAATTTAATATCTAAATTATAATTTTACGTTTTCATATCTTTTTTAATATTCTACAATTCTTTTAACGTTTTATTTAATACACAAAAAGGTTAAAATATTTTTAATAAATGATAATTCCTTCACTATAAATCTATTATACGGCTACACTTGAATTTTTTTCAAATGGTGACTTTTTACAGGAACTCTAACTGCCTATCATATATTATGGTATTTTTCGTTCACTATCTATTTTTTTTAGTTATTCAAGAGTTTGAATAATTATGATATTAATGGGTATTCTACGTTTTCTATTACTTCCAATCAATTAATTTGGTATGATTTGTTCTTTAAAGTAACCTCTCAATTACCACTGATAGTGTACAGAGCTTAATTAATGAAAAATTTATATAATTTTGTTTATGTGTTCTTTTTACATAATATCAGAAATTCATGAAAATAGATCTGATCAAAACAGTAGACGTGAAGAAAATGTAACTGGTTAGGTATTGTTACTTTTTTTTCTTTATATATTTCTATTGCTGACATAATTTTTAATAGGTTAAATAAAGTTTATAAAAAAATTATTTATCCTTATCTGTTAGCATATTAATGTATTAATAAAAAAAAAAAAAAAAAAAAAAAAAAATGGTTGTTAAAAAAAAATTATTTATTTAAGATCATTACAGAATCAATTTATAAAAAAAAGAGTGCCAAGCCTAACACAAAAAAAAAATTTTAAAATCTATACACAATTTTTATTAAAAAAACAAATAAAATACTTAAATATTTATTTGCCAATTAAAATAAAAAAATATGTAAACTTTTAGCAAAATAATAAAATAGGTAATTTAAAAAATTTTATATTTTGTTGAATCATTCTGTTTATAATTCACACAAACCATGACAAAAATTAAAATAATTAAATAAAATTGTTAAAAAAATTATTTATTTAAGATCATTACAAGGAACAATTATAAAAAAAAAAAAAAAAAAAAACCTAACAAAAAAAAAATTAAATCTATACAAAAAAATTTATAAAAACCAATAAATAACTTAAAATATAAAAAAAAAAAAAAAAAAATGAAAATATTGAAAACTTAAGCGAAAACAAAAAAAAATTAATTTAAAAAATTTTATATTTTGTTGGATTATTTATTTCATAATTAATAAAATCAAAAAAAAAAAAAAAAAAAAAAAAATGATTTAGAATAAAATATATTTTAAGGAAATAAAACTAAATAGTAAAAAATTAAAATGATAACTCTAGGGGAAAGCATACAAAATAAAAATTATTAAAGTAATTGAATAATAAAAGATAACAAATATTATCGTCATGTATTGTATTATTTCGACCAGTAATATCTAAACATTTAAAAACATGAAACAAACATCAAGCTAAAAAATTTGGCCAAAGGCAAAAATCGTCATATCCTATATAAGATAATTCACTAAAAAAATGCTAATAAGACAATTGATGAACAAAGAACTTTATACAAAAAAAATTTATGATATATCAAAGAAAGTATTTTTTTTCTAAAACAATTATTTATTTCAGACTCAATCTATATTGTATTGACTATTTTAATCATAAAAAAATAATAAAAAAAAAAAAAAAAAAAAAAATATAAAACAAAATATAAATGGAACAAGAAATAATAAACATTTAGAATAATAAATAATTTTTTTTTTTTTTTTTTTTTTTTTTTTTTTTTTTTATTTTTAGATAAAAAGGTTTTTAAACAAAAATGATTTTATTAAAAAAAGAATAAACTATATTGCTTAGAATAAATAATATTTCTTTATATTAAAAGAATAAAAACATTTATTTTTTTTTTATTTTTTATCTTTAGAAAAGAAAAAATAAAATATTTATAATTAAGTTGTTAAAATACATTGAATACAAAATTTAAAAAATAAAGGTCAAACAACATCAATATATTATTACAATGTAACAAGTCAAGAAAAATGATTGAAACATCACTTAAATATTTGATAGCTACTTATCTCTTTATCTCTCTTCTTT
>QBTX01002493.1:4101-19052 GCA_003063285.2 Arachis monticola
ACAAGTAAGATCCTTATCAAACTTGATGTTTGGAATTCCTCTAACCAAATTCTTTTTGACTAGCTTAGAAATTTGGTACATGCTAGCATGTCCCAACTTTCTATGCCAAAGCCATTTTTCAGATTCYAYWGAMGTAAAGCATGTTACATTTTGTTCCTTTAAATCCTCAAGAGTTAATCCATACACATTGTTGCATCTTTTAGCTTCAAATAAAACATCCTTAGTTTTCTCACAAACAACTAAGCAAACAAACTTCTTAAAAATAACTTCAAACCCCAAATCACATAATTGACTAACACTAAGTAAATTATGCTTCAAGCCATGTACAAGAAGGACATCATTTATACA
Source organism: Arachis monticola (assembly GCA_003063285.2). NCBI lineage: Eukaryota > Viridiplantae > Streptophyta > Magnoliopsida > Fabales > Fabaceae > Arachis > Arachis monticola. Next base: position 4,450 of record QBTX01002493.1, read on the forward strand.
AGATGAGAGATTTTTACCCACTTTCCCAACAGCCACTATTTTTCCTTTTGCATCATCACCGAATGTGACAAATCCTCCATCATATTCATCAAGCTTTATAAAGAAGGTTGTCTTTCCGGTCATATGCCTAGAGCATCCGCTATCCATGTACCACATATTTTCCTTTTTCTTGGATGCTTGGCATACCTACAAAATAAGCTCAAGTGACCTTAGGTATCCAAATTCTCTTGGATCCTTTCACGTTAAACCATCTCTTATGTCCCAAATCATTGTAATAAAAAACAACTTTGTAAACTTTGTCACCAATCATTCTTTCACCAAAGAAACATTGAACTGGAAAATGACCACTTCGGTTACATAGTCTACAAAATCTTGGAGTTGCTATTTTGTTAACATAAGTTGGGTCTTGATACTTTATATCATTAGAAGATGAAGCAATGTTTTCAAAATGTGATTTTTCAGATTTATAAATCCCCAACACAGCTTTATCATAAAGAGGTTTTTGACTAGCCAAGATTTGATTCAAATTTTCAGAACTTTGGGTGAACTTAGCTAAGTCTTCCTTAAGTCTTTTAACCTCTTTGAGCAACTCTTCATTTTGCTTAAAACAATTCACATATGCAAGGACAGAATGGTCACTTTCACAGCTTCTAACTTGGGCTTTTAACTGCTTATTCTCTTCCACAAGATCACAAGCAGTTTCGGCCTCTCTTAGTTTTTCTTTGAGAAAATCATTTTCAGCTTTAAGAATGAAATTTTGTTGTTCAAGATCTTGATTCTCAGATAGAAAACATCTTATTTTTTCAGAGAGGTGATCTATCATAAGATGAAGGTCTTCAGTGTCAGGGTTTTGAAAGAATACCTGATCTACCTCATTTGCCATGAGACAAGGCTGTGACTTAGTTTCAGATTCTTCATCATCATCATCTGAGTCATTTTCTAAATCTTCCCATGAAGCCATCAGTCCCTTCTTCTTTCCTTTTTTCGGCTTTTCCTCCTTCTTTAACTTGGGACAATCAGATTTAAAATGCCCCATTTCCTTGCAATTGTAACAGATTACTTTGCTAAGATCTTTTTCATCCTTCTTTGAACTGCTCCTTGCTTTGAGTTCATCAATTTATGATTTTTTTTGCAACCCAGTTTACTTTGTTCATTTCAGAGAGTTATCACTGATCATCATCTCAGAGGGAGTTCACAGAAGAAAGCAATTCCCTTCTTTTTTGAATCTTTTTCAATAGGAGTTTTTCAAAAGCAAGAAGATTTCCTCTCAAGTATAAGTGTCATGGAATCTAAGCTACTATCTCTGAAATCATTCAAAGCTTTTGTTTCCATCCTTGTTGAGACTCTCAAACTCTTCTTACTAGCACAAGATTCTGAATGTGAAATTCCCAGAACATTCTAACCAACACATGAATAGTGTTGAACGTTCGAAAGTTCATCAATGGACTCTCCTCTCCTTCATTGTAAACATTCATATTCTCTGTTCAACAGGTGTCTGTCCGAGTCTTCTTTAACAATGGTGGTTCTGTCATGAGTGATTGTACGCTTGGTCCCAGATTTTTTTGCTGTGTGTGCATCGTGATACCGTCGGTACTCCTCAAAGTCTGATAGCAAGTGAGACAGTTTACTGCCTTGGCAATTATTCTACCTTCTTCCTATCTTCCTCGGTATTCCATCTGCTTCGTGTTTGAGAGAAACTACCCCTTCAGCACTTGGGTAGTTAGAAATTGAGGCCCTTCAAGAATAATCTTCCAAAGTCTTGTAATCTACTGCCTGTACAAATATCTTCATCTTCTCCTTCCAATAGGTCTAGATTTTTCCCATTGAAAGGGGATGTCTGTTGCTTGATTGACCTTTAGTCAGATTGTAAGACACCAAGTTTGAGCCACTATTTTCTCGCCATGAGGATCTTTACTCCAAGCTTGCAAACCTTGATTCTTTGAGGACCACAGCTCTTGATACCATTGATGGTTTTCAGTGTAAGACAGAAGGGGGTTGAATCTTAGCCTTTTTTGCTTGTTACACTTGCTGGACTTAGAGGAAACTTTTCTGTTTTTAGCTCGTCCCTAATACGAGACATTTTCATGTCTCTGTCATCGACTTGACCGAGACAATTTTATTTTTCATCTGAACAGTAAAAACAGAATTGAAGTAGGAAGAGAGGGTAGAAGATTACACCCAGATATTCTGTTCAGTCTGCCTAAGTGCAGTGCAGCACATCAGTTCTACACAACAATGATATAAATTTCATATATCATCCAGATTACAAATTGAAAAGTGCTAAACCCAACTTACAAAGGGGATTCCACAGAATCATGAAACACAAAACACGATGTACAAAGGAACTCTAGGACACTTATGGCTTTTCTTTATTTCACTCTCTGCTTTTTTCGTCTATGGCTTTTCTTACAAACCTCACTTGTTTGCCTCTTTCCATGAGACTCAAGACATGACAAATCTAACAGAAAAATATTAAACAAAAAACGTTGAAGGAGAAGATGACTCCTAGCTGTAGGTAGCTCTGAAACTCTGTGCGTTGCACTCTAACTTACTCCTTATTTCAAACCATGATGTTCACCACTTTTATAGAGAAGTGAAGCCTTCACAGTTGAAAACACAAACCGAGCTCAGCTATTTTTGTCCTCAAAACAACCGGTTCGGCCAAAGAGAGAGAGAGGTAATCTGCAAAAACCAACTATGCAATACCTCTATCCTTCCTTGCGTCATCACTCTGTCATCAATCTCGAGCCTCCATCCTTGGCTTCCTCTCCAAGAATGGAATTCTGGCCTTGAAGTTCTATGATGATGATGGCTTATACTGCTCCAATTCTGCCTCTTCTATCCTTTGCACTCTAGCTATTCTTGTGGTGGTTGAGCAGAATCAGAGACAAGCCATGCCTCAAGAATCTCCTTGCTGCCGAATTCTTCCTTCTTTTTGAGTATGAAGAGGATCCGAGATTACCTACAATCTTACCACATTTGGTGATAATTTCACGCAGCATCACTTTCCTTTCTTTTCATGCATCAACTCAGATGTGTCTTTAGCTTGCTTCTGCCTTCCTTTGAGTAGCTTGTCAAAGATAGTTATGGTCCGGATAATAAACCGAAGAAAGAAGAAGAAAGAATGAGAGAGAAGGGATATCTTGAAGTAAAAGCAATTCCAAAAGTATTAAACAAATAATTGAAATAGCTGCTTTTACTTCCCTGGTGGTTTAACGTGCAGCATTAATCATAAGATTTCCATCAATCAAATTCTCTCTCATTGTTCCAAGGTCTGATACCTCATTTAATAAAATTTGAATTCCATCAAGGAATAAAATATATCAATAAAAAAAAAAATGACATAACCATGATCAAAGGGAAGGATTTTATTTGATTAAAATGAATAAAGCAATATTGTGTCCATCTCCCTTTTTTGTTTCGGACCAAAACCAAGTTGTTATACACCAACAATGAAATTTGGGTCTTGCATTTTAATCTGGACAACCAATGTCAAGCTTAATGATTAAAGACATTTGTATGAATGCTGAATAATTTTTAATCAAACTGGACTTGCTGTAGATTTGTTTTCGGCCACACAACAAAAATCATAGCACCAAAATTTAATAGCAAATATAATTAACATTTTAATTATAATTTTGAATTAATGTTTTTAATAATGTTGTTCATAATCAAAAAAATTAAATTAGAGTTTTCCAACTCATCAGAGTTGGTTTACCCCTAGACTAATGATGGAGACACCTTTACATTTTTAACAGAAACATGAAAGACTAATAAATGCACTTTTAGCCAGAAACTCTAATTTATAAGCCACCCCACTTGTTGCAATTTTGCAAAACCCATAGTACAACTTCTCAATTTCAGGTTTTCTGGTTCACCAATGATCCCTTGACGATATGGTTGAGTTTTAGAATACCTCTGCCCCACTTGAAAATATTTTTTAACGCTTAAACCTTATCAGCCCATGTATAATATGTTCTTGAGCCTTGCTGATCTAATAATGTAATTCCAAGTCTAGAGCCTGCTCACTTGAGCGTATCATCCACAATCTTAACACTGATGATGATGGCTAACGTACTCTAGAATGGTGCGGACAGTAAACCCATATAATGCTTCATATGGTGATATTTAAATGGTGGAATGGAAGGAAGTGTTGTAACAATACTCTACCCACATGAGATACAATGACCATTTTGCTTGATGAGATGTGTAAAGACACAAAAATACTGTCATGTTCTTTAACAACTTTCGTCTGCCTGTCCGTCTGCGGGTGATACACAGTGCTATACAACATCTTTGTATACTGCAGCTCTCGAATAATTATTTTGGAAAATGGCTAAGAAAAAGGGGATCTCTGCTTGAACAATCAAGCTAGAAATTTGTGGTATCAAACGACACTACTGAGAAATTTTCGTGCGACTACTTGCCTGTGAACCCGGTTTCAATGGAGAACCGAGCAATTTTACTAAACGATCACACGACATAACTGATGTGAAACCTCCGGCGTTGGGAGTTTAGTGATAAAATCCATGCTAACCCCTTCCCATGGCCTAGTTAGAATTGGTAGTAGTTGTAAGAGCCCTTGAGGTCGCGCTGGCCAGAAAATGTCTCACTCAACCCCTTATAAGTCTTCAAAATGCCCCCCCAAGGCTTGCTGTGATGGATGAATGGAACTGACATAAAAGAGTCTCCCTCAAATTAGCATAATCAGGCACCCATATGCGGCTCTGATACAGCAAAATCCCATCATTGAACATGTAATTAGAGAGAAGTTCTTCCCGCAGGGCCTATCTTGGAATGTTGCATTATTCACTTTGTTACGTGGCTCACAGCAAGTGTAATATATGATGGGATTGGAACTATTGTGAAAGATTGGAATTGAACAGCTAGGGATCCTCACCCTGTCTAGACAATGCATTCGCCGTTTGGTTAAATTTATCCGTTTGAAATTCAATTTAATTCATATCAAGCAGCTTAGAAAAAGGTAATGTTGTTGTTCCGGGGTCAAGATCACTTGCGTTTTAAGTTCTCGCAGCCCTTGAGTGATCCGTCTTGATCACAAACCGCCTTCCCAACAAATAGTGGTGCCACTTTGCTACTAGCTTGGTGACACAGCGTACATTCTTCACATAACGCTAATTGTAAACCCCAGATAATTAGTAAAATAATTAACCATAAATTAATTATATTTAAAAAAATCTAAAAATTAAATTGATAATTTAGAGGTAAAAATTTTTTAATAAAATATTAAATTTCGACACAATTTAAAAATTTGACCTAAAATCGGACAACGGGCCGAACAGGTTATTGACCAGGCCTAAACTGGGCCAAGAGTCTATTATATAAACAACAGACATCAACATTTCCCCAAATTCAATGAGAAGCACGTTGAAGCTTGAGGAGAGCAAGCATGCAACCCTATTCTTCCAAATTTCATTTTCACGTACTTTCAATCCGGAGCTCCATTGATGAGTGTTAGTGGCCACGCGTTCATCTCATTCACTCTTCAATTACCTGCTAAATATATTGTGGTAAGGAATTTGAATATTTGAGTCATTTTCTTTCCTTTTTTCTTTTATTTGGTTTTTTTATTTTAGAAGTTTTGTGATTTTGATGGTTTGAGAGAGTCTGCTAGCGGTGGATAATTGTTGACTTTCCACATTAATCCGTGGGTAAGGTAAGAAAACTCTAAACTGTTTGTGATTACCAATATATGTGAACCTAGTTATTAATTTGTAAATTTCATGAAATAGATTGAATTATTTAAATTGGTAATTTAACTGGTGACTGGAGCGTTTTTTTGAGATCAAGCTTTAGGTGCTAGAGTTCTTTAAAATCATTTAAGTCTTGGAAGCTTTATTTGTGGCATTTTTTGCTTAGGGAGAATCAGCCAAGTATGATTTTGGTGTTTCTCATAGTTAATATTTATGTCACGTTGAAAAACTTAGCTAGAGACCTTAAGATATGATGACTGAATGAATTGTGAATTGAATTATTATGTTGGATATTGATATGATTTGTGTATGATATATATAATTGTCTGTGTTGGGTTTTGAGTTTATGAAGTCATGATAGTGATGATGATGTTTTGGTTGTGAGAATTGATGATATTTTTGATATTGGACCTGAAATTGAATTGGTTGGTTGGATGAAAAGTTGGAATATATATAGATAATGTATATGTATATGTTGTATGGTATGTATGTATTATGTATGTTGTATGTATGTATGTTGTAGTATTTAAAAAAAATAATATTATAGTTTTTTTTTTATGTTTTTTGTATATATGAATGAAAATTTAAGGATGATGTTAATGTTGTTGTATGTAAATGGAGTGATAGTATGACTTTGTTTGAATTTAGTTAGTTTTGGATTTGAAAGCGTTTCAAAACTAGAATAAAAAATTTTTTGAGTTTTTGGTAAAAAGTGGTTTTAACCAACTTTGCGTCATAACTTGAACCTCGGATTTTGGATTTCAGTGAATTTTATTCAAATAATCGAATAATTTCAAGAACTTTAAACGGTTTAAGTTTGTGGTAAATCGAGAGTTGTAGAGAATGTATGGATGTCAGAAGTTGGTTACAGAAAACTTAAATTTGGCTAAAAGTTGTAGAAAACCTAAAATGTTTGTGTGTGTGTGCGCAGTGGCATTATCGCGACGCAGCGATCAGAGCGTGTCGTTAAGCTCGTCGCGTACAACACCGTGAGATTACAAGTATGTGCTATGCAAAATATGCATCAACATAGCATGGAAGATCGTCTGGTCGCGTGCATGCGCCCATAATATAATGATACGCACACTTTAAGAAATTTTGTGGTGGGGGCACGCATGCAATCGCGTACGCACGATGCCCTTATTTTGCACTAAATCCTATTTCAACTGTTGACCTTTCGGCAACCTGTTAAACCTTTGAAACCCATTGTTTTGATGAAATTCACTATTTTGAAACTATCAACCATTCTTTTAAGTTTCCAAAAACCTCTGAAACGCTGTTTAAGACCGGTAGCTAGGTTTTAGGTTACGAAATAGAGGTAAGGATGTTGATGGACTGATTTGCAGAGCATCTTTTCTATCTTTTTCCTAGTGAATTTGCATTAATTGTTGAGCTTAATCAAGAATTTAATATTTTTTAGCCATATGAATAATCTATTTGAGTTGTATGCAAATTCTATTATTTTAGTAGCATTAGATAGATTTTCGATGGAGTTTTTGTAAAAAAGAGAAGAAACGTGAATGATGCAGTCAATTGACCTCCCTGCACTCACAACGATAATACTTGAGCTATAAGATCAATTGACATGATGTTTAATGGAATTGGAAAGATAACTTCATAACTTTTCAACGATATATGATAGTATACACTGCCTCTTCCAGTGTATGGTCTTGGTGGCGCCTAACTTGGGAATTCTCCAAGTTAGGCGCCGGAAAGAAGCACTTGCCTTTCAATTACTTGTTGCACCCTCCACGCCTAACTTCACCTATTGTGAAGTTAGGTGCCAAAGCTTGAAAGCGCACTCCAAATCCAAGCAGCGAAGATGTTATATAAATTTTCTATAAAAAACAATTTTATAAGTTATTAAATAGAAAAAGATATTATTTAGTTTTTAGAAATATATTTACACTTAATAGGATTAGGATATAAAAGAGAAAGATAGCTCTTCGGGCTCTTTCTCCTCTTATACCTCATTCTGCACTTTACAGGTTTTACAAACCCTTAGTTTTCTCTGGCTCATGAGCAATTAAACTACCATGTTAAGGTTACGAGCTACATGTTTATCCCTATAGATTAATACTATTACTGTTCTAGTTGTAATTCATGTATTGATTTCAACTTATTAACCAAAAGATTATTTTTGTTCTTTATCTTATGAATCTGGGTGAGAAAGAAATGTATGACCCATGTTCAATTGATTTCTTGTAAAACTTAGGAAAGCTCTTTCTTGAACAACAGCATGAAAAAAAAAAATTCTCTTAATTTTTTATTATTCTTGACCTTAATCAGGATACGTGACATATAAATCCTCTTATATTGGATAATAGGATTCTCTGTTGCCATATAAAACATAGAATGAACTACCTCTAATTAGAATAAGCTGACACGAGGAATTGTGGTGATGAAGGGTAGAGGAGACAAAAGTCTAAGGAATTGGGGCTTAATCCAAATATATTTGTCATGAATGGAATCTGCATGATTAAAGTAGTTGTAAGAAAGTTAATCCTGGAAAAATATCTCTAAAGCATAACTATTTTTATCAATATTTTTTTTTTTTTAACTTTCTATGTTTTTCTGATTTTTTGAATTTGCTATTTGATGCAATTGACTCTCCAAACACATTTTTTTGTTTGTCTAATAGTAGAATCACGCAATCATTGTTGTTTAAGTCCATACCAATCCTCGTGGATCGACCCTCATTCACTTGAGGTACTACTTGGTACACCCGGTACACTGCCGGTTAGTTTGTGGGTATAAATTCCACAAACTAAGGATTTTGTATCAAAGAGAGATTGGAGCAAGTGAATGATTGGTTCGATTGAGATATTAGTGGGTGATAATGAGATATGATGAGAATAATTGTGATAATTATGAGATATAAGAATAAGTTTTGATCAGATGATGATGATTGATTTATTATGAGAATTATACATAGACACGGACGTAAGAGGCGGTAGCGCTTGGTCACGCTGCTCCGATAAGTTAAGACTCCAGTAATATCAGTAGATTATCCACTTGCTCTGGGTAAGAAGATGAGGAGAAGAAGAATGAAAGAAGATTATGAGTGACAATGTATTATGGTAATGAGAGTTAGATATAGAGGGTTGAAGAGATAGAAAGTACATACGTTAGGTAGAGTTTAGATTAGCACGTGAATCCTTAGATAAGTTTTACTCTAATTTTTGTTTAGTTTGTGCCTAAGTTTAAATATGAGTATCAAAGTTCTAGGAATGCGCTTCGGCTTTCTTAAGACCTTATATCATTATCTATGCGAAGCACACTTTACCATAGTGAGAACCCTTGGTTCTCATTCCATACGTATATTGTTTGTTTTTCAGATGTAAGAACATGAGACACCACACTGAGCATTCTAGAGACTCTTTGGAAGTGAAGGACTCTCGGACTGTAGTTTGTTATTTTGTTTTTTATGTTTAAATAAATACGTTTATTTCTACCATTATTAATATATGTTTATTGTCCCTCTTAGAGGTTGACTCAGAGAACATGAATATTTACTGATGAGCAAGATTTGGGTATAAAGGATGAAGAAGTGAATGATTGATTCGATGACTGATGTTAAAAAGTGGATGAAATGACGATATATGAAGGAATACTGTGATATTCTGAGGTGATGATGATAGTTTGATTGAGATGATAATGTACTATTTATCGATGAATATATGTGGAGTAGAAGCGGTGGCCATTGTCACCATACTCAGGTATAATTAAGACTTCGGGTAAGATTGGGTGTATCCACTGCTCCGAGTAAGAGATGAGGAAGAAGAAGGACTTGAAAGTGATTATGAGGACAATGATTATGAATGTGAAGTGTGAATGTATGCTCTGTTATATTTTTGTTGCATCATTTCACCCATTTATAAGTGTGGTGGGTATTAATCCCATGAGTGTCGGACGTACTTATCCCAAGAGTGTAGGCAGGAACTATATCCCAAGACTGTGGGAGGCACTTTACTTGAAAAAGTGTGTCGGGCACTATATTCTATGAATGTGGTGGGCCACTAATCACAAGTGTCGTGGAACACTTTATCCTTGAAACATACGCGACACTATATCCCGAAGCAGTTGGATGCATGTAGAGAAGACGATAAACTGACTGCTACCGAGTGATCGAAGTCTGGCAATATATCGACACTGGTAGCTAATCGGCCAATAGGACAAGCAGGCATCATGTGCATTTGTATGACTTGTTTGAGTATGCATTGGGTTTTGATTTCCTCTAATTCATTATCTTAAGGTTACTATTATTGATCTAGATTATTTAATGCTATTTATATTGTGCATTTCTATTCTGTTTTTGTGTGTGTTTACAACTGACAGATCCTACTGTGGCTATGTACTGTGATTCCTTTAATGGCTAATAAGAAACTATTATTTGTAATGAAGTGTAAAGGAAGTAGATATGTAACCATGTTAGAATTGTAATTCATGTATTAGAATTCATGGTAGTTTGTTATGACTTTATTTGGTATTTCGTTAATTAGCTAATAACGTCGAGTGATAAAACCTTTTTAGTGAAAAAAAAATTATAAAAAGATAAAGTTGATTTAATAATTACTAGTCATTGTTTTATATTTTTAAAATTATCTATGAATTCGTTGTAACGTTTAATTTATTAAAAAAGAACAATAGGTTACTGAACTAACTCATAGCACGCTTTAAAAGTGCATCTGTACAGTAACGCATCAACACTAGCTTAAAAGTTGTAGCTGTATGTCTCGCCTATTGCACGATTTATAAAGCATGAGCCGTATCTACCTCTATTGGCACGCTTTTGAAAGAGTGGCTCATAATGTCACAGTAGGCATCAACAGCCACGCTTTAAAAAGTCGTAGCCGTATGTTCAGCTAATTAGCACAGCTTTAAAAGCATAAGTTGTACTCTTATATAGCACGCTTAAAACGTCAGCAATATGTCTCGCTATAGTCACGCTTTAAAAGAGTAGCCATATGTCCCTCTATTGGCACGCTCTAAAAGCATAGCATATCTTAGCACATATGGCTATACGTTTTTAAAGCGTGGGATATTTAAAGCGTGCCAGAAAAATAATGTGGCAATAGGTCACCAAAAGCGTTGGCATAGAGAACCGGCACCGCTTGTAGATCTGACCTTTTAAAGTAGATGCTGCGTAGCTCAAAAGTTTTGAAAAAGCTATGCTACGCTTTTTTCAACTTTTTAAAAAGCGTAGCAAAAAAACGTGTTTTCTTGTAGTGCTCAGAGGCGTTGGAGAGATAGAAAGTAAAATGTTAATTACGAGTCAGATTAGAACGTGCAAATACCTTAATAGTTTACAATTTTGGTTTAGTTGGCCTAAGTTAAAACTTAAGTGTGAAGTTCTAGAATGCCTTGTTTTTCCAGACCTGTAAATATCAAACGGCCCTTTTACACATAAAGAACCCCATTCTATTAATAGTATATTGTTTTTTTCAGATGCACACGCGAGGTACCCCACTGAGCTTTTGGAGACTCTTGGTAAGCGAAGACTTTGAGATACTAATTGTATTTTGTTTATGTTTCTATATGTGTATAGATTCTCCACCTTGTGAGATTCTTTACCCCTTTTCTCTTGTTTGTTTGTCCATTAGTGAGTGATGCAACTTTTCTTTGCAGATGTGTTTAATCTTTTCTCAAGATTTTTTTCTGTTTGCATGTTCTTTTATTATATCTCATGTATATATTTATATATATGTAGCCGATGTATACCTTCACTCACTTTGTTTTATGAATTAAGGTACAAATATCTGTTGCTGGTAGGGTGTTACACATGCTTGGGTCAGCCGTGCTCCCAACTTCTTACTAAAAAATGCGATTGGGTGTCCTTCCTGAGACAGAACTGCACCAATCCCCATGCCCGATGCATCCGTGTTCACAAAAAAAGGCTCAATAAATCAGCAAAGCAAGAGAGGGGCCTACACCATTAAGTTCTTCAAGTGGGAGAAAGCATGGTTAGCCGCTTCTTTCTAGTGGAATGCATTTTTTTTAAGTAGCTCAGTCAGGGGATAAGCAAGTTGGGCATAGTTTGCTACGAATTGCAATAATACCCCTGTGAGGCCTAGAACCCTTCTTAATTGTTTGACTGATTTAGGTGGAGGCCAACGCACAATTGCCTCATTTTTATTGTGATCAATGCTCTAAACGCCTTCTCCTGAAATGACCATGGCCAGATACTCTATTTGCTGCCTTCATAAAGAGCACTTCATTTGCTTTTTTGTGGCCAAAAGAACTGATTCTCCCTTAAAACCTGTAAGGTTTGCACCAAATGCTCAATATGTTCTTCAATTTTGGTGCCAGCATGTGATACAAGATTGTCATCAAAACCACAGCAACAAATCTCTAAGATGGGAGAAAAGTTTTTCATCGTCTTGGATGATGTAGAAGGCGCATTCGGTGAGTCCGAACAGCATCCTACAATTCATTGTGGCATTATGATTTGGAAGGCTTTTTGGCTAATATCTTTCTTCCCTCATTCCGAATCTGATGATACCACTACGTAAATATTTTGGAAATATATAGAACGTGTAATTCATCTAAATTTCTTCAATGGTATGGATGGAAAAACTTATCTTTAATTGTATAATGAGGTTGATCTTTGTAGTCCACACAAAACCTCCAACCGTCATCCTTCTTTTTACTAGAAGCACCGAGCTAGAGAAGGCATTTTGGTTATCTCTTATCACTCCTGTTTGCAACATCTCTTCTACCAATCTCTATCTCGTTCCTATATGAAGTGGGTATATTTGTAAGTCACAGGTACTGACCAGAACTCCCCTGGATGTCAGGTGAATAGGGTGTCTATCTCCCAATGCGGTGAAGCTGCTTTGGTTCTTTAAAGACTTTACAAATTCTGCAGCCATAGTACTAATTTGGCCTCCTCTGGTTCCTTCCCTAAAGCTTCCAATCACAAGCCCTAAAATGAACAAAGGAGGCAATTGCCTATACTAAATTAAACTTTTTAAAGCCTATTGAAAATTCAACCCTGCCTCACCTTTGTAGACTCTCCACCCCGAAGATCACCCATGTCCATCAACCTTAAACTTTATAAAGAGCTTGAGGTAATTGATTCTAATATTCCAACTTCATCATCAATGGACTCTAAACGACATCGGCCCCTTCAAATCTAACACATAGGCGTCAATGGCAAATTCAGATCCCTACAATGTGAGAAAAAATCGCATCGAGCCCCACAACAAATACAAATCCCCCAGTCCACCATGACTTGAAGAGTGAGAGTAGTGAAATGAGGCAATCTCAGTCTTCTTAGCCATAGAATTTGATGAAGTTGTATTGCTCCCTCCATCAATTAAATGGTAAGATGAATTGTGTCTCATGTTGTACCCCGCGCACTATCTTAGAGGTCCTGGATGGAATTCACCATGTCTAGACGCATTGGGGATTTGATGTCTGCGGAATTCGCTTTCTTCCTGGCTTGGTCTGTCAAGGTGCGGATCGGGGTTCGAGTCCGGGTTCTCTACCTCCGAGTTCTCTGGGTCCTAAAGCACTCTCTCAACCTTCTTCGCCAACAATAGCTAACATGCCTTTGCAATGGTGGTGACCGTGTTACTTTTCATCACAATAATAGTACAACCCTTTCTCACGCCGTGCACGGATGTCGGTAGTGCTTAACTTCTTGAAGGATGTTGTTGTGGGTGTAGTGGTTGGATTGGAGGAGGTAGAAGATGGTGTCGTTGGGGATAGAGCATTCTGGGGTTTCAGTGAGTTAGTTGTTTGAGAGATTGGGTTAATGGTTCGATTGGGTATAAAACGGGTCAGGTTGTGGTATTGATTAGGTTGTTCGATTATTGGCCCAAGGATTCGCGTGCACTGCGCTTCTGTTCATGTAATTTGGCAATGGACATAGCTTGAACATAGGATGTGGACTGGGCTATCAACAACTCACACCTCAAATGCTCCTGGAGCCCAGCTACAAATAGAGAAATAATCCATTCCTCACTTAGTCCAGAAACTCTGTTAGTCAATTCTTTTGATTGACCTTGGTAACTCTTCACGTGTTGCTCTGCTTATATCCTTGATGCGTTCGGGATCATAGAAAGCATTCTTCCGAAATCGAAGAGCCATAGCATCAAGAAAGGACTCCCAATTGTACGCGATGTTTTTGTTGACCCCACAACGGTACCAGGCATAAGCGGCTCCCACCATATGGAAGAACAACATCCGAATTCTTTGCTTGATTGGCACCGCAAAGGTCTCTAAATACTGCCGAGCTCAGGAAACCCAATTGGTGGACGAAATTGCAAATCACACTTTGCATCCGCCAACTAACCAGCAAGTGCACTGGGTGTCCAAGTAATACCTTACGTGAGTAAGGGTCGAATCCCACGGAGATTGTTGGCTTGATACAAGCTATGGTTATCTTATTAATCTTAGTTAGGGGATGCCAATAAGGGTTTATTGGATTAATTGTAGAAGTAAAAGTTGTTTTGGAATAAGTAATTGTTACTCAATAATGGAAAATTGTTGGAGTTTTGGAGATGCTTGTTCTCCTGAACTTTTCATACTCTTCCATTGAAATCCCTTTTTCCACACGCATTAAGGCTCCTTCCATGGCACTATAATGTTCGGTGTCACCGTTGTCAATGGTTACTTCCATCCCTCTTCAGTGAAAATGGTCCAATGCTCTGTCACAGCACGGCTAATCAAGCTGTTGGTTCTCGATCATGTCGGAATAGAAATCCGATTGATTCTTTTGCGTTTTTCACTAACGCCCAGCAATCACGAGTTTTGACGCTGTGCACAGTCATGGCCAATCCAGAATCCTATATTCAGAATACCCACAGACAAGGTTTAGACTTTCCGGATTCTCATGAATGCCGCCATCAATTCAGCTTATAGCACGAAGATTCTGATTTAGGA
>QBTX01000310.1:0-102439 GCA_003063285.2 Arachis monticola
AGGGTGGTGGGGACCTGCAAGGGACTCCGATGCTTAAGTTAGCAAAGTATTAAGCAGGTATTTGAGTAGAATCAGATGTATGAGTTATACTTGGGTGCTCCAGTGTATTTATAATGGTGAGAAGTGACCTTTCTAGATAAGATAAGTTAGTTATCTTATCTTATCTTATCTTTGGGTGAGGTCCGCTTATCTTCAAACCGTTTTCGACGGAACCGCCTTTATCTCTGTAGGCTGGGATTGCCTCTGGATTTGGGTCGTGTTCCTCTATTTGGATCCTTTATTTGGGCTTTCCTGTCGATTTGGCCGAGCTCTTTGAGAAAAGGTTGGATAGTTTGACCTGAAGAGGTCGGTCGCCTTGTCGCTAAACATCCCGGGTCGGTCATCTCGACCCAGGGTATGAACAGATAACATACATCTCTGAAAGGTGACAGGTTCATTGCACAGGCCAAATGGCATCCTTCTGTAGGCAAATACTTCAGATGGGCATGTGAATGCTGTCTTTTTTTATCCTGTGGATCCATTTCTATTTGATTGTATCCGGAATATCCATCCAAGAAACAATAAAAAGCATGACCTGCTAGTCTTTCTAGCATTTGGTCAATAAATGGTAAAGGAAAATTATCCTTTCTGGTGGCATCATTGAGTCTTCTATAGTCAATGCACATATGCCACCCTGTAACCGTCCTTTTAAGGATCAGTTCATTCTTTTCATTATGAACCACTGTCATCCCTCCCTTCTTGGAAACAACTAGAACAGGGCTCACCCAGGGGCTGTCAGAAATGGGATAAAAGATCCCAGCCTCTCAAAGCTTAGTGACTTCCTTCTACACTACTTTCTTCATAGCTGGATTCAATCGCCTTTGTGGTTGCGCCACTTGTTTGGCATTATCCTCTAGCAGGATTTTATGCATGCATCGGGCTGGGCTAATGCCCTTAAGGTCACTTATAGTCCACACCCAAGGGTGGTCCTATGTGTTTTGAGCACTTTAATTAGTGCTTTTTCTTCCAGTGGCTCTAAGGCAAAGCTTATGATCACAGGATAGGTACCACCCTTTCCTAGAAATGCATATTTTAGGGAGGAAGGTAACGGCTTAAGCTTAAGCTTTGGAGGCTTTTCCTTTTCCTCAGAGGTTTCCAAAGGATCCTCTAAATTAGGCTGGGTATCATCAAGGATATCATTCAGCCATTCCTTGAGACTTTCGGCCATGTTAACTTCTTCCACTAAGGAATCAATGAGTTCAATGCTCATGGGTTCCTCAGGGATGTCTGAATGCTACATAGCTTTGACAGCATTCAGTTCGAACTTTTGCTCATTTACTCTTAGGGGTTACTTCCCTTTTTTAAACATCAATAAGGGTCCGTCTTGTAACTTGGAAGGGTCTCCCTAGGATAAGGGATGCACTCTTGTACCCTTCCGTGTCTAACACCACAAAGTCAGTGGAAAAAGCAAAGGGTCCAACCCTAACAATCTTCGATTACTCCTGATGGTATCTTAATAGAACCATCAGCAAGTTGAAGGCATATGCGGGTCGGTTTGACTTCATCAGTCAAACAAAGCTTCTTTATTAATAAAACAGGTAGTAGGTTGATGCTTGCTCCAAGGTCACATAAAGCTGTCCTTGTACAAGCATAACCTAGAGTGCATGGTATCATAAAGCTTCCTGGATCCTTAAGTTTCTCTAGTAAGCTATTCTGAATGATTGCACTGTACTCTTCAGTGAGGAGGACTGTCTCTGTCTCTCTCCAATCCTTCTTATGACTCAGAATGTCCTTCATGAACTTAGCATAAGAAGGTATTTGTTCAAGAGTCTCTGCAAAAGGGATCTTGATCTCTAATGTTCTGAGATACTCTGCAAAGCAGGCAAACTGTTTATCCCTTTTCTCTTGACAGAGTTTCTAAGGAAATGGCATCTTAGCCTTATAATCACCAACCTTGGTTGATGAAGGCCGAATGCCATGTGTGTTGGAAAAGAGGTTACTAGCTTGCTTCGGAGGGTTATTATCAGTGAGTGACTGACCTCCCTTGCTTGGGCGTTTAACGCCCATGCTGCTGCTCCCTTCCTGGCATTTAACGCCAGGGGCATCATCCCCTTGTAGGCGTTCAATGCCAAGGGTGCTACCTCTTTGGGCGTTTGAACGCCCAGTCTCTGTCCTTTCCTGGCGTTCAATGCCAAGAGTGATACCTCCCTCGGCGTTTGAACGCCAAAAGTTATCCTGTATAGAGACCTGGGTTCCCTTCTTATTGTACTGAGGTTGGGTGTTTAAGGATTTCCCACTCCTCAGTTGAATAGCCTGGCATTCTTCTGTTATCTACTTAGATAAATGCTGCCTTGTTTGACTCAGCTGGGCTTCTACATTCCTGTTAAAAGCCTGAGTTTCTCGCAAAGCCTCTTGCAGTTCTAGTCATTGCTGGGCAAGGGCGTGTAGTTGCTGGGTCATTGGGCCATCCTGTTCTAGAGGGTTAGGCTCAGCAGATACTGCCTTAACCTCTCCTTTTATGGAGGTCTCAACAGATGAGTACAGATGATAATTAGTGGCAACTGTCTCAATAAGCTCGTGAGCCTCTCCAATGGTCTTTCTCATGTGTATGGAACCACCAACAGAGTGGTCCAAAGACATTCTAGCCATGTCTGAAGGTCCATAATAGAAGATGTCTAACTGTACCTATTCTGAAAATATTTTAGTGGGACATTTTCTTAGCATCCTTTTATACCTCTCCCAGGCATCATATAGAGATTCACTATCTCCTTGTTTGAAGCATTGGATGTCCAGTCTCAACTGGGTCATCTTTCTTGGAGGGAAGTATTGATTTAAAAACTTGTCCACTAACTGTTTCTAAGTTTTCAAACTAGCTTTAGGCTGGTTATCCAACCACCTTTTTGCTTGATCCTTTACAGCAAAAGGAAAGAGCAATAATCTGTAGACATCTTGGTCTACTCTATCACTGTGTACTGTGTCAGCAATCTTTAAGAAATCTGCCAGGAACTTTGTAGGTTCTTCTTGAAGAAGCCTAGAATGCTGGMAGTTTTACTACACTAGAGTAATAAGTTGAGGGTTTAGCTCAAAGCTACTTGCTCTAATGTGAGGTATGCTAATACTTCTTCCATAGAAGTTAGCAGTGGGATTTGTATAAGATCCCAAAGTGCTTCTGAACTCTTCCTTCCCATTTAGATTCATGATAAAGAAAGGTAGAAGAAGAGAAAGAAGGAGAGATGAAGATAGAAGGGGTAGAAGAAGAAATAGAAGTAGAGAAGATAAATAATAATTAAAATATTTTTGTTTATTTTATTTATTTATTTAATCCAAAATTTGGGACATGAAACATAGCCACTCTAATAGGAAAATCCATGGAGGTGGTGGAAACCATGATAAGGAGGAAGATTAACATTATGTGCCTACAAGAAACAAAATGGGTTGGTGCGAAGGCTAGGGAGTTGGATACTTCTGGTTTCAAACTTTGGTATACAAGAAAGGTGAAGAATAGGAATGGGGTTGGAATAATTGTGGATAAGCAGTGGAAGAAGGATGTAGTGAATGTCAAGAGGGTAGGAGATTGGATCATCTCTATCAAACTTGTGGTGGAGGGAGGTGCTTTCCATGTGATTAACGCCTATGCACCTGTTCATACCCTAGGTCGAGCTGTTCGACCCGGGATGTTCTACAGACAAATCGACCGACCTCTTCGGGTCAGGACGACCCGACCTCTTCTCAAGGAGTTTGGCCAAGCTACAAGGAAAGCCCAGTAAAGGGCTCAAATAGAGGAACACGACCCAAATCCTAAGGCAGCCCAAGCCTATAGAGATAAGGGCAGTTCCCATGAAAGATAATGATAAAAGATAAAGATAAGATAACTAACTTATCTTATCTAAAAAGGTCACTCCACACCATTATAAATACACTGGAGCACCCAGGTATAACTCATACTCTGATTCTACTCAATACCTGCTTAAAACCCTTGCTAACTTAAGCATCGGAGTCCCTTGCAGGTATCTCCCACCCTTCGGGGACGAAGGATCAGCACTACCACCAAGTCCAACAAGTCGGACAGGGTGGCTCCAATCATCATCTCCTAGTTGGACATAACAGCCCCGACCAGTACAGTAGATCTCGTCTGAGATCGACCTACAATTTTAGGTAACCCTCGGAACATTGGCGCCATTGCCGGGGAACCTGGAAGTCATCCCATCACCATGGCGGACGACCATGGCAACGACCATGATTCAGATCTAGAAAGTGTAAAAATAAAGATTTTAAAAAATATCCAATAAACAAAAATTTAAAAAGTTTAAATTTTTAAAAAGTAATTTATTCTGTATTTATGAAAAAATAGCATTCTCCGGTGATTAAAAAAAATGTTCTTGAAAAAAAATTATCATTTGAAAAGACAAAACTTTTCATTTTTATGAATTTTTAAAATTTAAAAATTAAAATTTTTATTGAAAATTAAAAATTAAAATAAAGTCAAGTAATATTGGGAAGACAAAAAAAAAAGATTGAAAACTTTTTATTTTGTAAATTTGAAACTAAAAAAAAAATCTTTTTACAAAAAGGTAAAAATAAAGATTTTAAAAAATATCCAATAAAAAAATTTAAAAAGTTTTAAATTTTTAAAATTAATTTATTATGATATTAATATTATAAAAAAAATAAAAAAAAAAAAAAAGTTCTTGAAAAAAAAATTTAGGATTTGAAAAGACAAATTTTTATTTTTATAATTTTTAATTTAAAAATTAAATTTTTTATTGAAAATTAAAAATAAATAAAGTCCAGCAATATTGGAAGACAAAAAAAAGATGAAAACTTTTATATTTTTAAATTTTGAAACTAAAAAAAAGAATCAAAAAAGTGTAAAAATAAAGATTTTAAAAGATATCAATAAACAAAAATTTAAAAAGTTTAAATTTTTAAAAATTAATTTTTTGTATTTATGAAAAAATAGCATTTATTTTTTTTATTTAAAAAAAATTTAGGATTTGAAAAGACAAAATTTTTTATTTTTATGAATTTTTTAAAATTTAAAATTAAATTTTTATTGAAAATTAAAATAAAATAAAGTCCTAGCAATTTTTGGAAAGACAAAAAAAGATGAAAACTTTTTATTTTTAAATTTTGAAACTAAAAAAATCTTTTTACCAAAAAGTGTAAAATAAAGATTTTAAAAAAATATCCAATAAACAAAAATTTAAAAGTTTAAATTTTTAAAATTAATTTATTCTGTATTTATTGAAAAATAGCATTAAAAAAAAAAATTTTAAAAAAATGTTTTTTTTTTTTATTTGATTTAAAAAAAATTTTCATTTTTATGAATTTTAAATTTAAAAATTAAATTTTTATTGAAATTAAAAAATAATAAAGTCCAGCAATATTGGGAAGACAAAAAAAAGATTGAAAACTTTTTATTTTTAAATTTGAAACTAAAAAAAAAACTTTTTCCAAAAAGTGTTAAAATAAAGATTTTAAAAAATATCCAATAAACAAAAATTTAAAAGTTTAAATTTTTAAATTTAAAAAAAAAAATATTTATGAAAAAATTAGCATTTCCGGTGATTAAAAAATAAAATGAAAAAAAATAAAAAAAAAAATTTTTTTTTTATGAATTTTTAAATTTAAAAATTAAATTTTTATTGAAAATTAAAAATAAAATAAAAGTCAATATTGGAAGACAAAAAAAGATTGAAAATTTTTATTTTAAAATTTGAAACAAAAAAAGAAAAAAAAAATTAAAAAAGTGAAATAAAGTATTTTAAAAATATCCAATAAACAAAAATTTAAAATTTAAATTTTTAATTAATTTATTCTGTATTTATGAAAAAATAGCATTATCCGGTGATTAAAAAATAAAAAAATGTTTTTGGAAAAAGACAAAATTTTTTTTTATGATAAATTTTTTAATTTAAAAATTAAATTTATTTATTGAAATTAAAAATAAAATAAAGTCCAGCAATATTGGGAAGACAAAAAAAGATGAAAAACTTTTATTTTTAAATTTTGAAACTAAAAAAAAAAAAAAAAATCTTTTTACCAAAAAAGTGTAAAAATAAAGATTTTTTTTTAAAAAATATCCAATAAACAAAAATTTAAAAAGTTAAATTTTTAAAATTAATTTATTCTGTATTTATGAAAAAATAGCATTATCGGGATTAAAAAAAATGTTCTTGAAAAAAATTTAGGATTTGAAAAGACAAAATTTTCATTTTATGAATTTTAAATTTAAAAAATTAAATTTTTTATTGAAAATTAAAAAATAAAATAAAGTCCTAGCAATATTGGAAGACAAAAAAAGATGAAAACTTTTTATTTTTTAAATTTTGAAACTAAAAAAAAAATCTTTTTACCAAAAGTGTAAAATAAAGATTTTAAAAAATATCCAATAAACAAAAATTTAAAAGTTTAAATTTTTAAATTAATTTATTCTGTATTTATGAAAAAAAATAGCATTATCGTGATTAAAAAAATTTCTTGAAAAAAATTAGGATTTGAAAGACAAAATTTTTTTTTTTATGAATTTTTAAATTTAAAATTAATTATTTTTTATTGAAAATTAAAAATAAAATAAAGTTAAAAATTGGAAACAAAAAAAGAATGAAAAACTTTTTATTTTTAAATTTTGAAACTAAAAAAAGAATCTTTTTACCAAAAAGTGTTAAAAATAAAGATTTTAAAAAATATCCAATAAACAAAAATTTAAAAAGTTTAAATTTTTAAATTAATTTATTCTTATTTATTAAAAAATAGCATTATCCGGTGAAAAAAATAAAAAAATGTTCTTAAAAATTTAGGTTGAAAAGACAAAACTTTTCATTTTTATGAATTTTTAAAATTAAAAATTAAATTTTTTTATTGAAAATTAAAAAATAAAATAAGTCCATGCAATATTAGGAAGACAAAAAAAGATGAAAAAACTTTTTATTTTTTAAATTTTGAAACTAAAAAAATAATCTTTTTACCAAAAAGTTTGAAAAATAAAGATTTTTAAAAATATCCAATAACAAAATTTAAAAGTTTAAATTTTTAAAATTAATTTATTTATGTATTTATGAAAAATAGCATTATCCGGTGATTAAAAAAAATGTTTTTTTTTAAAAAAATTAGATTTGAAAAGAACAAAATTTTTTATTTTTATGAATTTTTAAATTTAAAATTAAATTATATATTGAAATTAAAAATAAAATAAAGTCCAGCAATATTGGAAGACAAAAAAAAGATGAAAACTTTTATTTTAAATTTTGAAACTAAAAAAGAATCTTTTTACCAAAAAGTGTTAAAATAAGAGTTTTAAAAAATATCCAAAAAAAAAATTTAAAAAATTTAAATTTTTAAAATTAATTTATTTTATTTATGAAAAAATTGCATTATCCGTGATTAAAAAATGTTCTTGAAAAAAATTTAGGATTTGAAAAGACAAACTTTTATTTTTATGAATTTTTAAAATTTAAAATTAAATTTTTTATTGAAAATTAAAAATAAAATAAAGTCCAGCAATATTGGGAAGACAAAAAAAAGATGAAAACTTTTTATTTTTAAATTTTGAAACTAAAAAAAAATCTTTTTACAAAAAGTTAAAATAAAGATTTAAAAAATATCAATAAAACAAAATTAAAAAGTTTAAATTTTAAAAATTAATTTATTCTGTATTTATGAAAAAAATGCATTATCCGGTGATTAAAAAAATGTTCTTGAAAAAAATTTTGGATTTGAAAGACAAAATTTCATTTTTATGAATTTTAAATTTAAAAATTAAATTTTTTATTGAAAATTAAAAATAAAATAAAGTCCACAATAAAAAAAAAAAAAAAAAAAAAAAAGATGAAAACTTTTTATTTTTAAAATTTGAAACTAAAAAAATCTTTTTACCAAAAAGTGTAAAAATAAAGATTTTAAAAAATATCCAATAAACAAAAATTTAAAAGTTTAAATTTTAAATTAATTTATTCTGTATTTATGAAAAATAGCATTATCGGTGATTTAAAAAAAATGTTTCTTGAAAAAAAATTAGGATTTGAAAAGACAAAATTTTTTTATTTTATGATTTTAAATTTAAAAATTAAATTTATTTTATTGAAAATAAAATAAAATAAGTCCAGCAATATTGGAAGACAAAAAAAAGATGAAAACTTTTTATTTTTAAATTTTGAAACTAAAAAAAATCTTTTTACAAAAAGTTAAAAATAAAGATTTTAAAAAATATCCAATAAACAAAAATTTTAAATTTTTTAAAATTAATTTATTCTGTATTTATGAAAAAATAGCATTATCGGTGATTAAAAAAAATGTTCTTGAAAAAAATGCTATAAGTTTATATATATATAAATTATATATAAATAAAAAAAAATAAAAAAGAGATTAGTTAAAAATTTTTAAAATTAAATATATAAAGTTTTAAATTTAAATTATAATTAAATTCAAAGTATAAATAAACGATCTAAAAATAAAATTTTTAATTAGTTTAATTTAATTAATATTGATTTATAATAATTTAAAAAAAAAAAAAAAAAAAAAAAAAAAAAAAATATGATATAAAAAAAGATAATAAAAATTTATTATAAAAGGTGTAAAACAAAATATTAAATTTAAAATTTTAATTTTTTATTGAAAATTAAAAAATAAAATAAAGTCCAAAAAAGAAAAAAAAAAAAAAAAAAGATGAAAACTTTTTATTTTAAATTTTGAAACTAAAAAAATATCTTTTTTACCAAAAAGTGTAAAATAAAGATTTTAAAAAATATCCAATAAACAAAAATTTAAAGTTTAAATTTTTAAAAAAAAAAAAAAAATTATTTATGAAAAAATGCATAAAAAAAAAAAAAAAAAAATGTTCTTTGAAAAAAATTATTTAAATTTTATTTTTCAATTCTTTTTATGAATTTTAAATTTAAAATTAAATTTTTTATTAAATTAAAAAATAAAATAAAGTCCAGCAATATTAGGGAAGAAAAAAAAAGATGAAAACTTTTTATTTTTTAATTTTGAAACTAAAAAAAATCTTTTTACCAAAAAGTGAAAAATAAGATTTTAAAAAATATCCAATAAACAAAAATTTAAAAAGTTTAAATTTTTAAAAATTAATTTATTTGTATTTATGAAAAAAAGCATTATCTGGGGATAAAATAAAAAATGTTCTTGAAAAAAATTTAGGATTTGAAAAGACAAAATTTTTATTTTTATGAATTTTTAAAATTTAAAAATTAAATTTTTATTGAAAATTAAAAAATAAAATAAAGTCAATATTAGGAAAACAAAAAAAGATGAAAAACTTTATTTTTAAAATTTGAAACTAAAAAAAAAATCTTTTACCAAAAGTGTAAAAATAAGATTTTTTTTTTAAAATATCCATAAAAAAATTTTAAAAGTTTAAATTTTTAAATTAATTTATTTTGTTATTTATATTAATAAATAATAAAAAAAAATAAAAAAAAAAATAGCAAAAAAAAAAATAAAAAAAAAAAAAAAAAAAAAAAAAATAAAATATAAAAATACATAAATAAATATTTAAAATATAAAAAAAAATAAACAAAAAAAAAAAAAAAAACAAAAAAAAAAAAAAAAAAAAAAAAAAAAAAAAAAAAAATTAAAAAAAAAAAATAAAAAAAAAAAAAAAATTAAAAAAAATTAAAAAAAAAAAAAAAAATTTAAAAAAAAAAAAAAAAAAAAAAAAAAAAAGAAAAAAAAAAAAAAATTAAAAAATAAAAAAAAAAAAAAAATAGCATTATCGGTGATTAAAAAATAAAAAATTTCTTGAAAAATTTAAAAAAAAAAAAAAAAAAAAAATTTTTATTTTTATGAATTTTAAATTTAAAAAATTAAATTTTTTTTATTGAAAATTAAAAATAATATAAAGTCCAGCAATATTGGAAAGACAAAAAAAAGATGAAAACTTTTTATTTTTAAATTTTTGAAACTAAAAAATATCTTTTTCCAAAAAGTTGAAAAATAAAGATTTTAAAAAATCCAATAAACAAAAATTTAAAAAGTTTAAATTTTTTAAAATTAATTTATTCTTATTTATGAAAAAAATAGCATTATCGGTGATTAAAAAATTCTTGAAAAAAATTAGGATTTGAAAAGACAAAATTTTCATTTTTATGAATTTTTAAATTTAAAAATTAAATTTTTTATTGAAAATTTAAAAATAAAATAAAGTCCTGCAATATTAGGAAGAACAAAAAAAAGATGAAAACTTTTTATTTTTAAATTTTGAAACTAAAAAAAATAATCTTTTACCAAAAAGTGAAAATAAAGATTTTAAAAATATCCAATAAACAAAATTTAAAAAGTTTAAATTTTTTAAAATTAATTTATTCTGATATTTATGAAAAAAATAGCATTATCTGGTATAAAAAATAAAAAATTTTTTTAAAAAAATTAGGATTTGAAAAGACAAAATTTTTATTTTTATGAATTTTTAAATTAAAAATTAAATTTTTTATTGAAATTAAAATAAATAAAGTCCAGCAATATGGGAAGACAAAAAAAAGATGAAAAACTTTTATTTTAAATTTTGAACTAAAAAAAATCTTTTTTACCAAAAAGTTTAAATAAAGATTTAAAAAATATCCAATAAACAAATTTAAAAAGTTTAAATTTTTAAAATTAATTTATTCTGTATTGAAAAAATAGCATTATCCGGTGATAAAAAATGTTTCTTGAAAAAAAAAAATTAGGGTTTGAAAAGACAAATTTTTATTTTATGAATTTTAAATTTAAAAATTAATTTTTTATTGAAATATTAAATAAAAGTCCAGCAATATTAGGAAGACAAAAAAAAATGAAAACTTTTTATTTTTAAATTTGAAACTAAAAAAAATCTTTTTACAAAAGTTGAAAAATAAAGATTTAAAAAATTTTTAACAAAATTTAAAAAGTTTAAATTTTTAAATTAATTTATTTGTATTTATGAAAATAGCATTATCGGTGATTAAAAAATAAAAAAATGTTTTTTTAAAAAATTTAGGATTTTGAAAAGACAAAATTTTTTATTTTTATGAATTTTAAATTTAAAATTAAATTTATTTATTGAAATTAAAAATAAAATAAAGTCACAAAAAAAAAAAAAAAAAAAAAAAAAAACTTTTTATTTTTAAATTTTGAAACTAAAAAAAATCTTTTACCAAAAAGTGTAAATAAAAGTTTAAAATATAATATTTAAAAGTTTTAATTTTTAAAATTAATTTATTCTGATTTATGAAAAAATAGTTATCGGTGATTAAAAATGTTCTTGAAAAAAATTTGGATTTGAAAGACAAAATTTTTATTTTATGAATTTTAAATTTAAAAATTAAATTTTTTTATTGAAAATTAAAAAAAATAAAGTCGCAATATTAGGAAAACAAAAAAAAAGATAAAAAACTTTTTTATTTTAAATTTTGAAACTAAAAAAATAATCTTTTTACCAAAAAGTGAAAAATAAAGATTTTAAAAATATCCAATAAACAAAAATTTAAAAAGTTTAAATTTTTAAAATTAATTTATTCTGTATTTATGAAAAATAGCATTATCCAGTGATAAAAAAATAAAAAATGTTTTTTTTTAAAAAAATTAGGATTTGAAAAGTCAAATTTTTTATTTTTATATTTTTAAATTTAAAAATTAAATTTATTTATTGAAATTAAAAATAAAATAAATGACAAAAAAAAATGAAAACTTTTTATTTTTAAATTTGAAACTAAAAAAAATCTTTTTACAAAAGTGTAAAAATAAAGATTTTAAAAATTTCAAAAAACAAAATTAAAAAGTTTAAATTTTTAAATTAATTTATTCTGTTATAAAAATAAATAAAAAAAAAAAAAAAAAAAAAATGTTCTGAAAAAAATTAGGTTTTGAAAAGACAAAATTTTTATTTTTATGAATTTTTAAATTTAAAAATTAAATTTTTTATGAAAAATTAAAAAATAAATAAAGTCCAGCAATATTAGGAAGACAAAAAAAAAAGATGAAAACTTTTTATTTTTTAAATTTTGAAACTAAAAAAATAATCTTTTTACCAAAAAGTTGAAAAATAAAGATTTTAAAAAATATCCAATAAACAAAAATTTAAAAGTTTAATTTTTAAAATTAATTATTTCTGTATTTTGAAAATAGATTATCTGGTGATAAAAAAATAAAAAAATGTTTTTTAAAAAAATTAGGATTTGAAAGCAATTTTTTATTTTTATGAATTTTTAAATTTAAAAATTAAATTATTTATTGAAAATTAAAATAAAATAAAGGAAAAAAAGAACAAAAAAAAGATGAAAAAAAACTTTTTATTTTTAAATTTTGAAACTAAAAAAATTTTTACCAAAAAGTGAAAAATAAAGATTTTAAAAATATCCAATAAACAAAAATTTAAAAAGTTTAAATTTTTAAAATTAATTTATTCTGTATTATGAAAAAAACAATAAAAAAAAAAAAAAAAAAAAAAAAAAATTAGGATTTGAAAGACAAATTTTCATTTTTATGAATTTTTAAATTTAAATTAAATTTTTTTTGAAAATTAAAAATAAATAAAGATAGCAATTTTTTTTAAAAAAAGATGAAAACTTTTTATTTTTAATTTTGAAACTAAAAAATAATCTTTTTACCAAAAAGTTGAAAATAAAGATTTTAAAAATATCCAATCAAAAAATTTAAAAAGTTTAATTTTTTAAATTAATTTATTCTGTATTTATGAAAAAATAGCAATATCGTGATAAAAAATAAAAATGTTTTAAAAAATTAGGATTTGAAAAGACAAAATTTTTTATTTTTATGAATTTTTAAATTTAAAATTTAATTTATTATTGAAATTAAAAATAAAATAAATCCAGCATATTGGAAGACAAAAAAAGATGAAAACTTTTATTTTTAATTTTGAAACTAAAAAAAAAATTTTTTACCAAAAGTGTAAAAATAAAGATTTTAAAAAATTCCAATAAACAAAAATTTAAAAGTTTAAATTTTTTAAATTAATTTATTCTGTATTATGAAAAAATAGCATTTATCCGGTGATTAAAAAAAAATGTTCTTGAAAAAAAATTAGGTTTTTTTTAATTTTATTTTTATGAATTTTTAAATTTAAAAATTTAATTTTTTATTAAATTAAAAATAAAATAGTCCAGCAATATTGGAACAAAAAGATGAAAACTTTTTTATTTTAAATTTTGAAACTAAAAAAATCTTTTTACCAAAAAGTTGAAAAATAAAGATTTTAAAAAATATCCAATAAACAAAATTTAAAAAGTTTAAAATTTTAAAATTTATTTATTTCTGTATTTATGAAAAAATAGCATTATCCGGTGATAAAATAAAAAATGTTTTTTTAAAAAAATTAGGATTTGAAAAGAAAATTTTTTATTTATGAATTTTAAATTTAAAAATTAAATTTTTTTGAATAAATAAAATAAAGTTAGAAATATTAGAAAAACTTTTTATTTTAAATTTTGAAACTAAAAAAATCTTATTTTTTTTTATTTTAAAAATATCCAATAAACAAAAATTTAAAAAGTTTAAATTTTTAAATTAATTATTCTTTTATGAAAAATAGCATTATCCGGTGATAAAAAATGTTTCTTAAAAAATTAGGTTTGAAAACAAATATTTATTTAGAATTTTTTTAATTTTAAAATTAATTTTTTATTATTAAATAAATTAAAAAAAAAAAAACAAATATAGGAAGACAAAAAAAGATGAAAACTTTTTATTTTTAAATTTTGAAACTAAAAAAATAATCTTTTTACAAAAGTTGAAAATAAAGATTTTAAAAAAAAATATCCAATAAACAAAAATTTAAAAAGTTTAAATTTTTAAAATTAATTTATTTGTATTTATGAAAAAATAGCATTACGTGATAAAAAATAAAAAATGTTTTAAAAAATTAGGATTTGAAAAGACAAAATTTTTTTTTTTTATTTTTAAATTTAAAAATTAAATTTATTTATTGAAAATTAAAAAATAAATAAGTCCAAATATTAGGAAAGACAAAAAAAGATGAAAACTTTTTATTTTTAAATTTTGAAACTAAAAA
Organism: Arachis monticola; assembly: GCA_003063285.2. Taxonomy (NCBI): domain Eukaryota; kingdom Viridiplantae; phylum Streptophyta; class Magnoliopsida; order Fabales; family Fabaceae; genus Arachis; species Arachis monticola. Next base: position 13,982 of record QBTX01000310.1, read on the forward strand.
AATAATCTTTTTACCAAAATTGTAAAAATAAAGATTTTTAAATATCCAAAACAAAATTTAAAAAGTTTAATTTTTAAAAATAATATTTTTGTATTTATGGAAAAATAGCATTATCGGTGATAAAAATAAAAAATGTTTGAAAAAAAAATTAGAATTTGAAAAGAAAAATTTTCATTTTTATGAATTTTTAAATTTAAAAATTAAATTTTTATTGAAAATTAAAAAATAAAATAAATCCAGCAATATTAGGAAGACAAAAAAAGATGAAAACTTTTTATTTTTAAATTTGAAACTAAAAAAATATTCTTTACCAAAAAAGTGTAAAAATAAAGATTTTAAAAAATATCCAATAAAACAAAATTTAAAAAGTTTAAATTTTTAAAATTAATTTATTCTGTATTGATAAAAAAAGCTTATGGTGTTAAAAAAAGTGTTCTGAAAAAAATTTAGGATTTAAAAGACAAAATTTTTCATTTTTATGAATTTTTAAATTTAAAAATTAAATTTTTATTGAAAATTAAAAAATAAAATAAGTCAGCAATATTAGGAACAAAAAAAGATGAAAAACTTTTTATTTTTAAATTTTGAAACTAAAAAAATAATCTTTTTACCAAAAAGTTGAAAATAAAGATTTTATTATCCAATAAACAAAAATTTAAAAAGTTTAAATTTTTAAAATTAATTTATTCTGTATTTATGAAAAAATAGCATTATCCGTGATTAAAAAAATAAAAATGTTTTTAAAAATTAGGATTTGAAAGACAAATTTTTTATTTTTATGAATTTTTAAATTTAAAAATTAATTTATTTATTGAAATTAAAAATATAAATAAAGTCACATATTGGGAGACAAAAAAAGATGAAAACTTTTTATTTTTTAAAATTTTGAAACTAAAAAAAAATCTTTTTACCAAAAAGTGTAAAATAAGATTTTAAAAAATATCCAATAACAAAAATTTAAAAGTTTAAATTTTTAAATTAATTTATTCTGTATATTGATGAAAAAATAGCTTATCTATTAAAAAATGTTCTTGAAAAAAAAAATTAGGATTTGAAAAGAAATTTTTTTTTATGATTTTTTAATTTTTAAATTTAAAATTAATTTATTTTTTGAAAATTAAAAATAAAATAAAGTCCACCAATATTTTGGAAGACAAAAAAAAGATGAAAACTTTTTAATTTTTAAATTTTGAAAACTAAAAAATAATCTTTTTACCAAAAAGTTGAAAAATAAAGATTTTAAAAATATCCAATAAAACAAAAATTTAAAAAGTTTTAAATTTTTAAAATTAATTTATTCTGTTATTATTTGAAAAAATAGCATTATTCCGTGATTAAACTTTAAAAATGTTTCTTAAAAAAATTAGGATTTGACAAAAAAAATTTTTCTTTTTGATTTTTAATTATAAAATTAATTTTTATTGAAAATTTAAAAATAAAATAAAGTCCAGCAATATTGGGAAGACAAAAAAAGATGAAAGCTTTTTATTTTTAAATTTTGAAACTAAAAAAAAATAATCTTTTTACCAAAAAGTGTAAAAATAAAGATTTTCAAAATTATCCAATAAACAAAAATTTAAAAAGTTTAAATTTTTGAAATTAATTTATTCTGTATTTCTGAAAAAATAGCATTATCCGTTGAGTACGAAAAATATAAAAATGTTCTTGAAAAAAATTTAGGATTTGAAAAGATAAAATTTTTCATTTTTATGAATTTTTAAATTAAAAAATTAAATATTTTTATTGAAAATTATAAAATAAAATAAAGTCCAGCAATATTGGGAAGACAAAAAAAAGATAAAAACTTTTTATTTTTAAATTTTGAAGCTAAAAAATATTCTTTTTACCAAAAATTTGAAAAATAAAGATTTTAAAAAATATCCAATAAACAAAAAATTTAAAAAGTTTAAATTTTTAAAATTAATTTATTTTGTATTTGTGAAAAAATAGCATTATCCAGTGATTAAAAAATAAAAAAATCTTCTTGAAAAAAATTTAGGATTTGAAAAGACAATTTTTCATTTTTATGAATTTCTAAATTAAAAAATTAAATATTTTTATTGAAAATTAAAAAATAAAATATAGTCCATAAATATTGGAAAGCCAAAAAAATGATGAAAAATATAGATTTTAAAAAATATCCAATAAACAAAAAATTTTAAAAGTTTAAATTTATAAAATTAATTTATTCTATTTTTATTAAATAATAGCATTATCTGGTGATTAAAAAATAAAAAAATATTGTTGAAAAATATTTATGATTTGAAAAGACAATTTTTCATTTTTTTGAATTTTTAAATTTAAAAATTAAATTTTTTTCTTGAAAATTAAAAATAAAATAAAGTCCAGCAATATTAAGAAGACGAAAGGAAAAGATGAAAACTTTTTATTTTTAAATTTTGAAACTAAAAAAATAATATTTTTACCAAAAAGTTGAAAAATAAAGTTTTAAAAAATATCCAATAAACAAAATATTTAAAAAGTTTAAATTTTTTAAATTAATTTATTTTGTATTTGTGAAAAAATAATCCATTATCCGGTGATTTAAAAAATAAAAAAAAATGTTCTTGAAAAAATATTTTTTTTGATGTTTTTTTTATTCTACATTTTTTTATGAAGATTCTTTGAAATTAAGAAATTAAATATTATGTATATTAAAAAATTAAACCAATAAAAATAAAGTCCAAAAATATTGGAAAGACAAAAAGAAAGAAAAAAAAAAAAAGTTTTTATTTTAAAATTTTGAAGAAAAAAAAAAAAAAAAAATCTTTTTACCAAAAATAGATAATAAAACTAAAGATTTTAATAAATTATTTTTTTTTTTTTTTTTTTTATAAAGTTTAAATATTTAAAGATTAATATTAGTTCTAAGTTAATTTACTGGAAATAAATGGGCACTTAATGGTGAGTTAAGAAGATACGACCAAAGATTCATCTGAAGACAGAGAAGAAGTTTAGGAGAAGATTTTGCAAATCGAAAAAGTTTTTCATTGTAAGGTCGCAAGTTTTTAAATTAAATTAAAAAAAAAAAAAAAAAATATTGAAAATTAAGATAAAAGATACAAGTAGCAGTATTAAGGAAGGCGAGAACGAAAACAAGAGATATGAGTCAAACTGTACTTGTTCTTTTTTTTAAAATTTTGAAACTAAAAAAAGAAGATTTTTTTTTTTTTTTTTTTAATAATGAATTAATTATTCCTCTATGTTAACCAAAAATTATACCAATAACCAAAAATTTAACAAGTTTAAAAATTACAATAAAATATTTATGATAAATTAAACTTCATGAATTCTACTGTGTAGTGCTTATAGTGTGAAAGTATAAGGTATATGTTCCAGGTGTGGGATTTAGGAGAAATAATTACTATGAAAAAGGATCAATGCATTATGCAGATTGTAGACAGAGGATGATATACAGCAGAAGATTTTTTCGAGCGCATGCATTTTTGCTATTCAAGTTGCTCAAATTGTGATAAGAGGTTTTACAAAACTTGCGATAGTTTGAATATTGAAAAAAAGAAATACAACGTTAGAAGTTAAATGCGCAAGATTTAAAGGAGGTCGACATGGGGTGAAAGATGTAAGAGATGGATAAAGTTTGTTAGTTAATCTATGAACCTTGCTGTTGTTAATCTTTTTATAAAATAAAAAAAAAAATTTATCAAAAATATTGACGAAAGAGATGCAAACGACTTACTTTAAAAAAATATCAAGGCTAATCATAGGATATTCGAAAAGAGGGTTGGTCAAAAAGTTTAGGAGAGCAACTTTGCTGGTTGACGTAGAGGGCATTAATTTATATATTTGATAATTTATCAAAAATAGGGCAATTATCACGGTGGGTTTTAAAAGTCTAATAGACAGGGAAAGAACCCGAGTCAGATGTCTATCTGAAGAAAATATAATCATGATAGGGTGACATAGTAGAAGAGGGTATGGCATGAGAGGAGGATTGTACTCATAGATAGCAATCTATAGCAAACGGAGCTTTTTGGCCCTTGAGTTATGGAGAATTCTATATGAAATTTAAAAAGAAGAGTTATCTTACGTCTGCGTATAGTACTGCGAAATTTACAGCAAATAAAGAACACAACGTCGTTACCGGGTCAAATCAGTTGGAGGAGAGGCCAGCTAAAAATAGACAAGATAGAAAAACAGTTCTTATGATTCCGTGTTAATAGATACTGAATGTGGAAACGGATTAGTACGTAAGCACGATGTCAATTCTTTTATAAGCCTAAAAAAGTTGAAATGTCAGCAAAAACTATTACAATAATAAATAAAAAAAAAAAATCAATAAACAAAAATTTTAAAAAGTTTAAAGTTTTGTTGAAAATTATTTTTCTTCTGTTTAATCAAAAGATGCGGTTACATGGTGATTGGAACAAAAATAGGAGAAAGATAAATCTGAAAAGATATTAAGAGTGAAAGAAAAAATATTTGTTTTTTATTTTTTATGAAAAAAAAAAACTTTTAAATTGTAAAAATTAAAATATGGTATTTATTGAAAATTTTAAAAGATAAAAAAAAAAAAAAAAAAAAAAAAAAAAAAAAAAAAAAAAAAAAAAAAAAAATTTTATTTAATTTTGAAACTAAAATAATTCTTTTACAAACAAGATGAAAATAAAGATTTAAAAAATATCAATATAACAAAAAGTTTAATAAGTTTAAATTTCTATAAAATTACATTTACTTGTATTTTGAAAACATAGCCATTATCGAGATGAATACTTAAAAATTAAAAAATGTGTCTGCATGATAAAAAAAAATTATGGATATTGAAAAGGAACAAGTGTTTTCATTTTGAATTTTAATTTTAAGAATTTAAGATTTTTTTACTGAAGAATTAAAAATAAAATAAGTCTCGAATAGTTGGGAAGACAAAAAAGATAAAAACGTTTTGTATTTATTATTTTTAATAAATTATTTTTTTATTTAATTTTTATAAAATGAAAAATAAAGATTGTTAAAAAATGATCCAATGAAACAAAACTTTAAAAAGTTTAATTTTTAAAATTATTTTATTCTGTTTTGAAATAGCATTATCAGTGATTAAGAAAATAAAAACTGTCTTGAAAAAATTTAGAATATTGAAAAGACAAAATTTTCATTTTTTATGAATTTTTAACATTTAAAAATTAAATATTTTTATTGAAATTAAAAAATAAAATAAAGTTTTTTTTTTGAAGACAAAAAAAGATGAAAAATCTTTTTATTTTAAAATTTTGAAACTAAAAAATAATCTTTTTACCAAAAAAGTTAAAATAAAGATTTTAAAAATATCATAACAAAAATTTAAAAAGTTTAAATTTTTAAAATTAAATTTTTGTATTTTGAAAAAATAGTTTTATCCGTAAAAAAAGAACAAAAAAATTATTTTGAAAAGAAAAATTAGATTTAAAAAAAAAATTTTTCATTTTTATGAATTTTTAAATTTAAAGATAAAATTAAATTTTTTTTTTAGAATTAAAAAATAATAAAAAAAAAAAAAAAAAAAAAAAAAAAAAAGAAAAAAATTTTTTATTTTAAATTTGGAAACTAAAAAAATACTTTACCAAGAAGTTGAAAAATAAGATTTTAAAAATATCCAATAACCAAAAATTTAAAAAGTTTAAATTTTTAAAATTAATTTATTTGTTGTTGAAAAAATAGCATATCCGGTGATTAAAAAATAAAAAATATGTTGAAAAAAAATTAGGATTTGAAAAGACAAATTTTTTATTTTTATGAATTTTAAATTTAAAAATTAAAAAAAATTTTTATTGAAAATTAAAAAATAAAAGAAGTCCAGAATATTAGGAAGACAAAAAAAAATGAAAACTTTTTTTTTTTTTAAATTTTGAAACTAAAAAAATAATTTTTTACAAAATATATATAAAATAAAGAATTTTAAAAATATAATAAACAAAAATTTAAAAATTTAAATTTTAAATTATTTTATTCTGTATTTATGAAAAAATAGCATTATCGTGATTAAAAAATAAAAAAAAATTCTTGAAAAAAAATTTAGGATTTGAAAGAAAAATTTTTTATTTTTATGAATTTTAAATTTAAAAATAAATTTTTTTATTGAAAATTAAAAATAAAAATTAAAAAAAATATTAGAAGAAAAAAAAGATGAAAACTTTTTATTTTAAAATTGTTGAAACTAAAAAAATAATCTTTTTACCAAAAAAAGTTTGAAAAATAATAAAAGATTTTTAAAAAATATCCAAACAAAATTTTTAAAAGTTTAAAATTTTTAAAATTAATTTTTCTGTATATTTAAAATAAAGAAAATAGCATTATCGGTGATTAAAAAAATAAAAAAAGTCTTGAAAAAAATTTAAGATTTGAAAAGACAAAATTTCTTATTTATGAACATTTTATTAATTTTAATTTAAAAATTAAATTTTTTATTAAAAGTTAAAAATAAATAAAGTCAGCAATATTAGGGAAAGACAAAATAAGATGAAAACTTTTATTTTAAATTTTGAAACTAAAAAATAAAAAAAAATCTTTTTACCAAAAAGTTGAAAAATAAAGATTTTAAAAAAATATCCAATAAACAAATTTAAAAAGTTTAAATTTTTAGAATTATATAAATACATCTATTTACAAAAATTTTATTTTTGAGTAAAATTAAAAAATGTTCTTGAAAAAAATTATGGATTTGAAAAGACAAATTTTTCTTTTTTGATGAATTTTAAATTAAAATTATAAAAAAAAAAAATTTTTTATTGAAAATTAAAAGAAAAACAAAATTCTAAAAAAAAAAAAAAGAAAAAAAAAAGAAAACAAAATATATTATTTATGTTTGAAACAAAAAATATTTTTATCTTTTTTACTGAAAAAGTTGAAAGGTAAAAATTAAAGATAGATTGTCAGAAAATATTCGAGGAGACAAGAATATAACTTTACTATAAAGTGATAAATTTTTAAAAATTATTTTATTCTGTATTTTTTTTATAATCTTTGTGATTAAAAAAATAATAAAAATGTTCTTGAAAAAATAGGACTATTAGAGGAAAAAAAAAAAAAAAAATTTCTTTTATAATTTTAAATTAAAAAATTAAAAGTTTTTTATTAAAATTAAAAAAATAAATAAAGTCAGCATATCCAACATAGAAACTAAAAAAAAGATGAAAACTTTTTTTCATTTTAAATTTTGAAACTAAACAAAATAAATTAAAAAAAAGAAAATTAAAAAATAAAGATTTTAAAAAAATATCCATAAACAGAATGTTAAAGTTTAAATTTTTAAAAGTTAAATTATTTTGTATTTGTGAAAACAATTTTTTTTTTGTTTTTGTTATTGGTTATGAAAAAAGTATATTCTTGAAGAAAAATTTTGTTTTTTTTTTTTTTTTTTTTTTTTTTTCATTTTTAAGAATTTTAAATTTAAAAAGATTATTTTTTATATGTGAAATAAAAAATAATAAAAAAATAAGAAAAAAAAAAAAAAAAAATAAGACAAAAAATAAATGAATAATAATTTTTTAATTGAAAACTAAAAAAAACTAGAGAATCTTTCCAAAAATAAAATGAAAAAAAAAAAAAAAAAAAAACATACTCAAAAAAATCTAAAAGTTTAAATTTTTAAAATTAATTTATTTTTTTTTTTTTTTTTTTTTTTTTTATTTTGATATAAATATTGTCTGATAAAAAATTAGGATTTTGAAAAGAAAAGTATTTTTATTTATGTATGCCAATTTTTTAAATTTAAAATTAAATTTTTATTGATGATAATTAAAATTAAAAACTAAAGTCCACAAGATATTGAGCCAAGAAAAAAATAAATTCTTTTATTAATTTTTATTTTAAATTTTGAAAAAGAAACAAAAAGAATTATTGACCAAAAAAGTTAAAAAAAAAAAAAAAGAAATAAAGATTTTAAAAAATTTTTTTTTTTTTTAAATTTAAAGAAAGTTTTAAATTTTAAAATTAATTTTTTTCTTGAAAAAAAAAAAAAAAAAAAAAAAAAAAATAGTATTAAAATAAAAAAAATAATCTTGAAAAAATTTAGGATTTGAAAAGACGAAATTTTTTATTTTTATGAATTTTTAAAATTAAAAAATTAAATATTTTATTAGAATAATAAAAAGATATGATTAAAAAAAAAAAAAAAAAAAAGAAAAAAAATGAAAACTTTTTTATTTTAAAATTTTGAAACTAAAAAAAATAATCTTTTTACAAAAAGTTGAAAAATAAAGATTTTAAAAAATATCCCAATAAACAAAAAATCTTAAAGAGTGTAATTTTAGAATATTATATTATTCTTATTTATGATATAGTTTCAAAAATATAGCATAAATAACCGGAATAAAATAGAAATTTCTTGGAAGAAAAAAATTTAAGAGTTGAAAAGACAAATTTTTTTTTTATTTTTAGCAAATTGTTAAATTTAAAATTAAATTTTTTATTGAAAAATTTAAAAATAATATCAAAAAATTTGATCAACTAAGGATAACAAACAAATAGATGGAATAACTTTTATTTAAAATTTTTTTTAACAAAAATGATGCTTTTCATCCAAACAGATGAAAAAAAGATTTTAAAAATAGTCCAAGACTAAAATGCTCTAAAGAATTTAAAATAATTTCGTTATTTGAAAATGCTTTAATCCTGACTAAATTAAGAATTAGAAATTTACATTTGTATTTGTTTTTGAAGGAAAGATCATAGGTGACCCGGGTGATTTAAAATAAGAAATCTTAGAAAAATACAAAAAAAAAAAAAAAAAATGTTTTCTTTTTATGAAATTTTGTAAATTTAAAATTAAATTTATTTTCCTGAAAAGTTAAAAATTAAAATAAATAAAGTCTACAATATTAGGAAGACAAAAAATAGATGAAACTTTTTATTTTTAAATATTTAAACTAAAAAAGATCTTTTTTATCAAAATTGAAAAGAATAAGATTTAAAAATATCCAATAAACAAAAATTTAAAAAGTTTAAATTTTTAAATTACTTTATTTTGTATTTGTGAGAAAAATAGCTATGCCGGTGATTAAAAATAAAAAAATGTTACTTGAAAATATTAGGATTTTAAAAGGAAAGAAAATAAAATTTTTATGAATTTTTAAATTAAGAGAAAATTAAATATTGTTTATTGAAAATTAAGCAAAAAAAATAATAATTAGAATTAAAGAGAAGTAAAATTTTTTTATTTTAAAATTTGAACTAAAAAAATCTTTCTTTATCAACCTAAAAGTGAAATAAAATTTTTTTATTAAAAAATACTAATTACAAAAATTTAAAAAGATTTAAATTTTTGAAGAATTAAATTAATTGTTGTATTTGGTTAAAAAAATAGATTTTTCGGTGATTAAGAAAATAAAAAAATAGTTCTTGAAAAAATGTTAGGAATTTAAGAAGACAAACAGTTTTTCTATTTTCTGAATTTTTAATTTAAAAATTAATTTTTTACTGAAAAAATAAAAAAGTAAATATTTTTTTTTTTTAATTCAAATTTTTAAGCATAAAAAAGATGAAAACTTTTTATTTTAAATTTTAAACTAAAAAAAAACTTTATTACCAAAAAGCTGAAAAATTAATGATTTTTAAACACATATCTCAATCAACACAAATTTAAAAAGTTTTTTTTGAAATTTTATAATTTAGTTTATTTTTGTGTTCGTGAAAAAATAGCATTTTTTTTTTTTTTGAATTAAAAATAAAAAAATGTGAAAAAAAATTAGGTTTGAAAAGACAAAGTTTTTATTTTTATATGAATTTTTTAAATTTTAATTAATTTTTTATTGCAAATTAAAGAAATAAAATATTTATATTATATGTATATTAAGAGATATATAGTTTAACCAATTGAACTGATTTTATTTTATAAATTTTGAGACTAAAAGAAAAATAATCTTTTTACCAAATTTTTTTTTTTTTTTTTTTTTTTATATTTTCCAACTAAAAAAATTTAAAAAGTTAAATTTTTAAATTATTTTTTTCTGTATTTATGGAACTGATGCATATCTGTGTGAATTAGAAAAAATAAAAAAAATAAATCTTGAAGAAAAATTTTAGGATTTGGATTTTTTTTTATTTTTATTTGTTATGAATCTTTAAATTAAAAAATTAATATTTTTATTGAAAATTAACAATATATAATTTTTTTTCAATTTTAATATAGAAGACAAAAAAAGATGAAACGTTTTTATTTTTAAAATTAAAAAAATGCGAGTAATGTGTATGTAGTTTTACAAATAGTTGAAATAAATTCTTAAACATATCCAATAAACAACAATTTAAAAGTTAAATTTTTATAATTAATTTTTCTTTTTTTTTTTTTTTTTTTTTTTTTTTTTTTATTATATACCACACACGAAGTTATCTGTAGAAAAATTAAAGACGGGTCGGAAAAGACAAATTTTCGTTATTTTATGAATTTTTTAATATAAACAATTAGAATTTATTATAATTAAAATAAAATAAAATAGTCCAGCAATATTAGGAAGACAAGGAAAAAGATGAAAACTTTTTATTTTATAAATTTTGAAACTAAAAAAATAATCTTTATTTTTTTTTTTTTTTTTTAAAATAAAGATTTTAAAAATATCCAATAACAAAGAATTAAAAGTTTAAATTTTTAAAATTAATTTCTTGTTTATTTTTTTTTTTTTTTTTTTTTTTTTTTTTTTAAATTTAATAAAACAATATTATTAAAAAATAATTTAGGATTTGAAAAGACAAAACTTTTCATTTTTATGAATTTTTAAATTAAAAATTAAAGTTTTTTTTTTTTCAAAAATAAACATAAAAAAAAAAAAAAAAAAAAAAAAAAAAAAAATATAAAAACTTTTTAATTTTTAAATATTTGAAACTAAAAAATAATCTTTTTTCCAAAAAGTTGAAAAATTAAAGTTTTAAAAATATGATCCACTAACAAAAAATTTTAAAAAGTTTCAATTTTAAAATATTAGTTATTTGTATTGTAATTTTCCAAAAGAAAAAAAAAAAAAAAAAAGAATTAAAAAAGATGTTATCGAAAAAAGATTGAGGATGTGAAAAGACAAAATTTGTTTTTATATTTTATAATATTATTAGAATAGAAATTGCAATCTTTTTTATGAAATTAACAAGATAAATAAAAAAAAAAAAAAAGGAACAAAAAAAAGATGAAAACTTTTATTTTAAAATTTTGAAACTAAAAAAATGAATTTTTTACAAAAAAGTAAAAATAAGATTTAAAAAATATCCTAAACAAAAATTTAAAAGTAATTAAAAATATTAAATCAAAAATTTTGTATTGTGAAAATTTTTTTTTTTTTTTTTTTTTTTTTAAATAAAAAAATTTCTTGAAAAACAATTTAGGATTTGAAAGACAAATTTTTTTATTTCTTATGAATTTTTAAATTAAAAAAATTATATTTTTTATTGAAAATTAAAAATAAAAAAAGTCAGCAAATAGAAGACAAAAAAGATGAAAACTTTTTATTTTTAAATTTTGAAACTAAAAAAAAATCTTTTTACCAAAAAGTTGTAAAAAATAAAGATTTTAAAAAATATCCAATAAACAAAAATTTTAAAAAGTTAAATTTTAATTTTTCTGTAATTATGAAAAAATAGCATTATCTGGTGATAAAAAAATAAAAATGATTTTTGAAAAAAAAATTTAGAGGATTGAAAAGACAAAATTTTTTTTTTATATGAATTTAAAAATTAATATAGAAAAAAATATAAAAATATTTTTTTAGTAGAAACAAAAAAAAGATGAAAACTTTTTTTTTAAAATTTTGAAAACAAAAATATAATCTTTTTTACAAAAAAGATAAAATATATTTAATGATAAAATGAATATTATCTATTTAAGAAAAATTAAAAGAAATTGATTTAAAAAAAAATTTAGGATTTGAAAAAAAAAAAAAAAAATTTTTTATTTTTTATGAATTTTAAATTAAAAATTAATTTTTATTGAAAATTAAAAAATAAAATAAAGGTGTGTGAGAGAGATGAAAAATGTTTTTTTTTAAATTTTGAAACTAAAAAAATCATTCTTTATAAAAATATAAATAAGATTTTAAAAAATATCCAATAACAAAAATTTAAAAGGTTTAAATTTTTAAAATTAATTTTCTGATTTATAAATAAATTAATCAGTGATTAAAAAATAAAAAATGAATTTTTTTTTTTATTTTTGATTTAAAAGACAAAAATTTTATTTTATGATTTTTTAAATTAAAAAATAAATATTTTTATTGAAATTAAAAATAAAATATCCAGCAATATTGGAAGACAAAAAAAAGATGAAAACTTTTTATTTAATTTGAAACTAAAAAAATCTTTTTACCAAAAATTTTTAAAAATAAAGATTTAAAAAATATCCAATAAACAAAAATTAAAAAGTTTAAATTTTAAAATTAATTTATTGTATTAAAAAAAAAAATTTGAAAAAATAGATTTTTTTTTTTGGTTTGATAAAAAATAAAAAATGTTTTTAAAAAAAATTAGGATTTGAAAACGAAATTTTTTTTTATAATGTTTAGAATTATTTAAATTTATAAATTTTTTTTTAAAATTAAAAAATAAATAAAGTCCAGCAATATTAGGAAGAAAAAAAAATGAAACTTTTTATTTTTATTTGAAACTGAAAAAAATAATCTTTTCTACAAAAAGTTGAAAAATAAAGAGTTTTAAAATAGCAATAACAAAATTTAAAAAGGTTTATAAAAAATTTTTTAAAATTATTTTCTGATTATGAAAAAAATAGCATTATTCCGGTGTTAAAAATTAAAAAAAATTTCTTGAAAAAAAATTTAGGATTTGAAAAGACAAAATTTTTATTTTTATGAATTTTATAATTAAAAAATTAAAATTTTTTATTGAAAATTAAAAAATAAAATAAATCCAGCAATATTAGGAAGACAAAAAAAAAGATGAAAACTTTTATTTTTAAAAATTTGAAACTAAAAAAATAATTTTTTTATCAAAAAGTTAAAAGATTAAAGATTTAAAAATATCCAATAAACAAAAATTTAAAAATTTAAATTTATAACATTAATTTATTCTTTGTATTTATGAAAAAATAGCATTATCCGGTTATAAAAAAATAATCTTGAAAAAAAAATTTAGGATTTGAAAAGACAAATTTTTTATTTTTATGCATTTTTAAATTAAAATTAAAATATTTTTATTGAAAATTAAAAACTAAAATACATATTTTTTTTTAAAGAAAAAAGATGAAAACTTTTAATTTTAAAATTTGAAACTAAAAAATAATATTTTTATCAAAAAGATGAAAAATAAAGATTCTAAAAAATGTCAATAAAAAATTTAAAAATTTGACAATTTTAAATATTTAAATTTTTATAATTTTAAGATGAAATAATTAAAATTGAGTATAAAGATGAATGAAAAAAAAAAAATAATCAATCCAAAAAAAAAATAAAAAAAAAAAAAAAAAAAAAAAAATTTTTATTTTTATGAATTTGAATTAAAAAATTAAATTTTTATTGAAAATTAAAAATAAAATAAGGTCCAGCATAATATGGGAAGACAAAAAAAAGTGAAAACTTTTTTATTTGAAAATTTTTGAAACTAAAAAATAAACTTTATTCTTTTCAAAGTCAATTTATATGATTTTTTAAAAATATCCAATAACCAAAAATTTAAAAAGTTTAAATTTTGAAAATTAATTATTCTGTATTTTTTTTTTTTTTTTTTATTATTTTTTTTTTTTTTTTTTGTTTTTGAAAAAATGAGCATTACCGGTGATTAAAGAAAATTAAAAAAAAAAATTTTTGATAAAAAATTAGGGATTTGAAAAGAAATTTTTATTTTTATAGTTTATTTTTTTTATTTAAATGTTAGAATTTTTTTTTATGAAAATTAAAAAATAAAATAAAGTATTTTTTAAATTAGGAGAAAAAAAGATTGAAAACTTTTTTATTTTTAAATATTGTGAAACTAAAAAAATAATCTTTACCAAAAGCTGAAAATAAAGATTTTAAAAAAATTTCTAACAACAAAAATTTAAAAGTTTTAAATTTTTAAAAATTATGTTATTCTTGTTTTTTGTGAAAAAATAGCATTACGGTGAATAAAAAATAAAAAATATTTTTGAAAAAATTAGGATTTGAAAAGACAAATTTTTATTTTATGAATTTTTAAATTTAAAAATTAAATTTTTTTATTGAAATTAAAAAATAAAATAAAAGTCCAGATTATTACAGGCAAGAAAAAAAAGATTGAAAACGTTTTATTTTTTAAATTTTGAAACTAAGAAAAAAATATATAAAAAACTAATAAAAAAAAGAAAAAAAAAAAAAAAAAAGTTTTGAAAAATATTCCAACCTAAACAAATTTACAAAAGTTTAAATTTTAAAATAATTATTTCTTATAAAATAAAAAAAAAAAAAAAAAAAAAGAAAAGAAAAATAAAAAAGTATCTTTTGAAAAAAATTTATTTTGATTTTGATGATTCTGAATTACTGGGTTTATTAATCTTTATGAATTTTTAAATTAAAAAATTAAATATTTTTACTGAATTAAAATAAAATTAAGGTCAGCAGTATTGGGAAGACAAAACAATAAGTGAAAACTTTTTTTTTTAAAATCTTAGAAACTAAAAAATATTTTTATCAAAAGATGAAAAGATATATTTATGAAAAATAGAATTATCTGGTGATATAAAAATGAAAAAATATGCTGAAAAAAAATTGATAGGATTTGAAATAGAAATTTTTTATTTATGAATTTTTAAATTAAAAAATTAAATATTTTTATTGAACATTAAGAAAATAAAAATGTTTTTTTTTTTTAAAATTAATTTATTGGGAAGACAAAAAAAAAGAATGAAAACTTTTTTTTTTTTTTTTTTTTTTATTTTGAACTAAAATAAATATATTTTTTTCAAAAATGATGAAAAATAAGAATTTTAAAAATATCAATAAACAAAATTTTGAAAATTTAAAGTTTTAGAAATTAATTTTTTCTTGTATTTATTTTTTTTTTTTTTTTTTTTGGTGATAAAAATAAAAAAATAATTGGCTTGAAAAAAAATTAGGATTTCAAAGACAAAGTTTTTTATTTAGTTAATGAGATTTTTTAAATTAAAAATTAAATATTTTTAATTGAAAATTAAAAAAAAAAATAAGGTCCAGCAATATTGGGAGAAAAAAAAAGATGAACAGCTTTTNAAAATTTTGAAACTAAAAAAATAATCTTTTACCAAAAAGTGTAAAAATAAAGATTTTTTTAAAAATATCCAATAAACAAAAATTTAAAAAGTTTAAATTTTTAAAATTAATTTATTCTGTATTTTTGAAAAAATAGCATTACCGTTATTAAAAAAAAATGTTGAAAAAAAAAAAAAAATTAGGATTTGAAAAGACAAATTTTCATTTTTATGAATTTTTAAATTTAAAATTAAATTTTTATTGAAATTAAAAATAAAATAAAGTCCAGCAATATAGGAAGACAAAAAAAAAAAAAAAAAAAAACTTTTTATTTTTAAATTTTGAAACTAAAAAAAATCTTTTTACCAAAAGTGTAAAAATAAAGATTTTAAAAATATCAATAAACAAAAATTTAAAAGTTTAAATTTTAAAATTAATTTATTCTGTATTTATGAAAAAATAGCATTATCGTGATAAAAAATAAAAATGTTCTTGAAAAAAATTTAGGATTTGAATTTTTTTTTTTTTTATGAAATTTTAATTTAAAAATTAAATTTTTTTATTGAAAATTAAAAAATAAAACCAGCAAAATTAGGAAGAACAAAAAAAGATGAAAATTTTTATTTAAAATTTGAAACAAAAAAAAATCTTTTTACCAAAAAGGTAAAAATAAAGATTTTAAAAATATCCAATAAACAAAAATTTAAAAGTAAATTTTTAAAATTAATTTATTCTGTATTTGAAAAATAGCATTATCCGGTGATTAAATAAAAAAAATGTTCTTGAAAAAAAATTTAGGATTTGAAAAGACAAAATTTTATTTTTATGAATTTTAAATTTAAAAATTAAATTTTTTTTATTGAAAATAAAAATAAATAAAGTCCAGCAATATTGGAAGACAAAAAAAGATGAAAACTTTTTATTTTAAATTTTGAAACTAAAAAATAATCTTTTTACAAAAAGTGTAAAAATAAAGATTTAAAAATATCCAATAAACAAAATTTAAAAAGTTTAAATTTTTAAAATTAATTTATTTGTATTTATGAAAAATAGCATTATCGTGATAAAAATATAAAAAAAAAATTCTTGAAAAAAAATAGGATTTGAAAAGACAAAATTTTTCTTTTTATGAATTTTTAAAATTTAAAATTAAATTTTTTATTGAAAATTAAAAAAAAAAATCCAGCAAATATTAGGAAGACAAAAAAAGATGAAAACTTTTTATTTTTAAATTTTGAAACTAAAAAAATAATCTTTTTACCAAAAAGTGAAAAATAAAGATTTTAAAAATATCCATAAACAAAAATTTAAAAGTTTAAATTTTTAAAATTAATTTATTCTTGTATTTGAAAAAATAGCATTATCCGGTGATTAAAAAAATAAAAAATGTAAAAAAAATTTAGGATTTGAAAAGACAAAATTTTCATTTATTGAAATTTTAAATTTAAAAATTAAATTATTGAAAATTAAAAATAAAATAAAGTCCAGCAATATTAGGAAGACAAAAAAAGATGAAAACTTTTTATTTTAAATTTTGAAACTAAAAAAATAATCTTTTTACCAAAAGTGAAAAATAAAGATTTTAAAAAATATCCAATAAACAAAAATTTAAAAAGTTTTAAATTTTAAAATTAATTTATTCTGTATTTATGAAAAAATAGATTTTTATAAAAAAATAAAAAATGTCTTGAAAAAAAATTTAGGATTTGAAAAGAAAAAAATTTTTCATTTTTATGAATTTTTAAATTTAAAATTAAATTTTTTATTGAAAATTAAAATAAAATAAAGTCCAGCAATATATGAAGACAAAAAAAGATGAAAACTTTTTATTTTTTTTAAATTTTGAAACTAAAAAAATAATCTTTTTACCAAAAAGTGAAAAAATAAAGATTTTAAAAATATCCAATAAACAAAAATTTAAAAAGTTTAAATTTTAAAATTAATTTATTCTGTATTTGAAAAAATAGCATTATCGATTAAAAAAATAAAAAATGTTTCTGAAAAAATTTAGGATTTGAAAAGACAAAATTTTTATTTTATTGAATTTTAAATTTTAAAATTAAATTTTTTATTGAAAATTAAAAATAAAATAAAGTCCAGCAATATATGAAGACAAAAAAAAGATGAAAACTTTATTTTTAAAATTTTGAAACTAAAAAAAAATCTTTTTACCAAAAAATTGTAAAAATAAAGATTTTAAAAAATATCCAATAAACAAAAATTTAAAAAGTTTTTTTAAAATTTAAAAATTAATTTATTAATAATTATTTTTGAAAAATAGCATTATCCGGTGATTAAAAAATAAAAAATGTTCTTTAAAAAAATTTGGATTTGAAAAGACAAATTTTTTTTTTTTTTTTTTAAATTTTAAATTTAAAATTAATTTTTTTATTGAAAATTAAAAAAAAAAAAGCCAAAATTAAGGAAGACAAAAAAAGATGAAAATTTTTTTTTTTAAATTTTGAAACTAAAAAAAAATCTTTTACCAAAAAGTGTAAAATAAAAGATTTTAAAAATATCCAATAAACAAAAAATTTAAAAGTTTAAATTTTAAAAATTAATTTTTTATTTTGAAAAAATAGCATTATCCGGTGATAAAAAATAAAAAAATTCTTGAAAAAAAATTTAGGATTTGAAAAAAAACAAAATTTTTCATTTTTATGAAATTTTAAATTTAAAATTAAATTTTTTATTAAAATTAAAAAATAAAATAAAGTCCACAATATTAGGAAGACAAAAAAAAGAAAAACTTTTTATTTTTAAAATTTGAAACTAAAAAAAATCTTTTTACCAAAAGTGAAAAATAAAGATTTTAAAAAATATCCAATAAACAAAATTTAAAAAGTTTAAATTTTAAAATTAATTTATTCTGTATTTATAAAAAATAGCATATCGGTGATAAAAAATAAAAAATGTTCTTGAAAAAAATTTAGGATTTGAAAAGAAAAAAATTTTCATTTTTAGAAATTTTAAATTTTAAAATTAAATTTTTTATTGAAAAATTAAAAATAAAATAAAGTCCAGCAATATTAGGAAGACAAAAAAAAGATGAAAACTTTTTATTTTAAATTTTGAAACTAAAAAAAATAATCTTTTTACCAAAAAGTTGAAAATAAAGATTTTTAAAAAATATCCAATAAACAAAAATTTAAAGTTTAAAATTTTAAAATTAATTTATTCTGTATTTTGAAAAAATAGCATTATCGTGATAAAAATAAAAAATGTTCTTGAAAAAAAATTTAGGATTTGAAAAGACAAATTTTTATTTTTATGAAAATTTTAAATTTAAAATTTAAATTTTTTATTGAAAATTAAAAAAAAATAAAGTCCAGCAATATTAGGAAGACAAAAAAAGATGAAAACTTTTTATTTTTAAATTGAAACTAAAAAAATAATCTTTTTACAAAAAGTGTAAAAAAAAGATTTTAAAAAATATCCAATAAACAAAAATTTAAAAAAGTTTAATTTTTAAAATTAATTTATTATTATTTTGAAAAAATAGCATTATCCGGTGATAAAAAATAAAAAATGTTCTTAAAAAAATTTGGATTTGAAAAGACAAAAATTTTTTTTTTATGAATTTTTAAATTTTAAAATTAAATTTTTTATTGAAAAATTAAAAAAAAAAATAGTTTAGAAAAAAAAGATGAAAATTTTTTATTTTAAATTTTGAAACTAAAAAATAATCTTTTTACCAAAAAGTGTAAAAATAAAGATTTTAAAAATATCCAATAAACAAAATTTTAAAAGTTTAAATTTTTAAAATTAATTTATTCGTATTTTGAAAAATAGCATTATCCGGTGATTAAAAAAATAAAAAAAATGTTCTTGAAAAAAATTTAGGATTTTTTTTCTTATTTTTCATTTTAGAATTTTTAAAATTTAAAATTTAAATTTTTTATTGAAAATTAGAAAATAAAATAAAGTCCAAACAATAATTTTTATGAATTTTTAAATTTAAAAATAAATTTTTTTTGAAAATTAAAAAATAAAATAAAGTCCTGCAATATTAGGAAGACAAAAAAAAGATGAAAACTTTTTATTTTTAAATTTTGAAACTAAAAAAATAATCTTTTTACCAGATTGCTTTAGACCATATAAAGATCTTTGTAATTTGATTGAGTATAACCCTTGTGAATATTCATTGGATGATTTAAATATCTTTAATCTTTCAGCGATTTTCATATAGATATCACGATCTAATGATCCGTATAAGTAGACTGTTACCACATCCATTAAATGCATATGTAGTTTATGGTATGCTGATAAATTAACCAAATAACGCAATGTTATTGTATCCACTACAAGGGAATATGTTTCTTCATAATCTATACCAGGCCTTTGTGAAAAACCTTATGCCACAAGTCGAGCTTTATAGTATACAACTTCATTTTTTTCATTTCGTTTTCTCACAAATACCCATTTGTATCCAACAGATTTTACATCTTCTAGTGTACGAACTACAGGTCCAAAGACTTCACGTTTTGCAAGAGAGTCTAACTCAACTTTCATAGTTTCTTCCCATTTTGGCCAATAATTTCTTTGTCCATATTCTTCGACTGTTCTTGACTCAAGATCATTACTTTCATGCATGATATTTAATGTCACATTATATGCAAATATTTTATTAATAATTGTCTTTTTTTGATCCCATTTTTCTCCTGTAAAGACATAATTTATCGAGATCTCGTCATTTTCACAATTTTCAGGTACCTGGACGTCTTTCGGCGTCAAAACTATATCATAATTTTGGACAACTGTAGGTGTCTTTATACTATGTCTTTTTAACAGGAATAGTATTTACCTATTTTTTTCGAAAATTTTTGTCTTTGGAATCGACAGGCCTACCACGCTTCTGATGTGAATTTGTTTCGGTGGCTATTTGTCTGACTGGAACATCAATTCGAATTGGAACATTTTCGACTATTATATAAGATTTAGTTATCTTTTTTGTACCAGAAAATGTATCAGACAATTCATTTGCTATTCTTTGCAAATGCATAATCTTTTGAACTTCTAGTTTGCATTGCCTTAATCGGGAATCTAAATGCATTAAAGATGATGCACTCCAATTAAGTTCTTTTTCAAGAAGCTTATTCTCTCCCCCTAATGTTGGAAATTTTGATTCATCAAAATCACAATTTGCAAATCGGATTTTAAATACATCTCCAGTTTGTATCTCAAGATACTTCACTATAGAGGGAGAATCATATCCAACATATATCCCCAATTTTCTTTGGAATCCCATTTTGGTGTGAGAAGGTGGTGTAATGGGAACATATACCACACACCCGAATATTCTTAAATGGGAAACATTTGGCTGTTAGACAAAAGCTAATTGCATAGGAGAGAACTGATGGTAACTTGTTGGTCTCAAACGAATAAGTGTTGCGGCATGGAAAATAGCATGCCCCAAACTGAGGTTGGAAGATTTGTTCTCATAAGTAAAGGTCTAGCAATTAATTGGAAGTGTTTAATAAGTAATTCTACTAACCCATTTTGTGTGTGAACATGAGCTAATGGATGTTCAACGCTTATTCCGTTAGTCATACAATAATAATCAAAGGCTTGAGAAGTGAATTTACTAGCATTATCAAGACGAATTGCTTTGATTGGATTTTCTGAAAATTGTACTTTTAATCGAATAATTTGAGCAAGTAATTTCGTAAACGTCAGGTTGCGAGAAGACAACAAGTACACATGTGATCATATCGAAAATGCGTCTATTAGGACCATAAAATATTTAAAAGATCCACATGGTGGATGAATACAACCACATATATCACATTGATTCTTTTTTAGGAATTTAGAGGACTCAAATCCAATCTTTACTGGTGATAACTTTAAAATTAGTTTTTTTAAAAACATACAGCACAACAAAATTTCCTAGATTTGAGAATCTTCTAATTTTTTAGTGAATGTTCATGGGAGTTTTCAATAATTCTTTGCATCATGGTTTGTTCTCAGATGACCCAATCGATTATGCCAGGTTATGAATTCATTCGGGATAGTAAACTTCTGGTTTACAATGGCATGTAATTCAATTGCACTAATTTTAGTATAATATAATCCAGATGAAAGTAAGGGCAACTTTTCTAATATAACTTTTTTATTTGAATCATGAGTTGTAATACATAAGTACTCATAATTTTCTCATTCATTATTTCAATATAATATCCATTTTGGCGAATATCTTTAAAACTCAACAAATTTCTTAGAGACTTGGTAGATAATGGTGCATTATTTATTATGAATTTTATTCCTTCGAAAAATAAAATTATAGCTCTTCTGGAGCCTTCTATCACATTTCCTGAGCAAATAATAGTATTAACATATTCTTCTTTTGGTACAAGATGAGTAAAATATATATTATTTTTTAGAATGGTGTGCAAACTTGCACTATCTACAAGACAAACATATTCACTATATGTCCTTACCATTTTCTTCAAAGACAAATAATAATAGAATGAGTTGAAATATTTGTACAGTAAAATTATTTTCTTGATTGAAAATATTTTTTTTAAGAAGTATAGTATATACTAAAAATTTTATTATTATTATCTTGGCACATTCAGTAATTTTAAAATTCATAAAATTTTTATTAAACATTATTTATATATATCGTACTTGAAATTCAAATGCATAGAAAATAAAATTTAAGAAGTTTTTTACATTATTTATTTACATGAGTACTTAACAGGCCCACATATTAAACTATTTCATCATTGATCAAATGACTAATATTTCCTTTAATATCCTCAAAGAAATCAGATACTTCATTACGAGTGGTCTAATTTTCAGCAGAATCATTTGAAACAAAATTCGTCTCCTTTCTTTTGTCGTCCTTTTTCAAAGATACTTGATAAAAATTGACTAGGTGCCTTGGGGTACGACAGGTATGCGACCAATGACCATTTCCACTATAACGGAAATATTTATCCTCTGTTGATTTATTTTGCCCATTATTTCTTTCTTTCTTTATCCTACTTTTGGTGAGATTCTTTCTTATGAACATAATTTTTTTTCCTTCCATAATTTTTCTTATTGCCAAAACCTTGTCATTTACCTCTTCTGGAGTTATGATTTGTCGCATTTGCTTCAAGAAATGGGGCGGCGCCAGCTGGGCACGTTTTATGATTTTTTAAAAGTAACTCATTGTTGCGTTTAGCAACAAGAATGCAAGAAATTAACTCAGAATATTTTTTAAATCATTTTTTTCGATATTGCTGCTGTAGGAGCACATTTGAGGCATGGAAAATCGAGGAAGTTTTCTCTAACATATCATTATCAGTTATCTTTTTCCCACATAATTTCATTCGTAAGTTGATTCAAAACATTGCTAAATTGTATTCATTTATGAATTTAAAATTCTGGAGACGTAAATGCGTCCACTCATATCGGGTTTGAGGAAGTATCACTGTCTTTTGATGATTATACTTTTCTCATGTCTTTCCACAGATCTACAAGATCTTTTAATGTGAGATATTCATTTTTCAATCCTTTGTCAAGATGACGACGAAGAAAGATTATGGCTTTGGCTTTATCCTTTTGGGATGCATTATTTTTAACCTTAATAGTATCTCTAAGATCCATTGAATCAAGATGAATTTTAGCATCTAATATTCATGATAAATAGTTGTTTCCAGATATATCAAGAACATTAAATTCAAGATGAGAGAGTTTTGACATAATGAAAATTTATTATCTGAGTCTCCCAAAAATTTGATCAGAGTCTCGTACTGATAACGTGTTGTAAAATAAATAAATAAATAAAGAAGAGGTAATAAATATAAAATAAAGAAGCATAATTAAATAACTCTGGTAGTAATATTCACCACAATTATTATCTTAATATAATAAAGATAATTAATATATTTACTAATATTATATATATTGTAAACTTAAAATCTATGGAGAGATAGATAAAATAGAGAATTATTACATAGAGGGAGAGAAGAATGTTTTTGTGTGGGTTATTCTTCATATCAGACTCTTTATTTATAGGTGTACAAAAGTTAAAGTTTTAAATATAATTAATTTTAGTCTTCTTTTAATAATTTGAATTTTTTACTTAAAAAAATTAAGCGCCCAAACATTAATAGACATCCATCTCATACATCCTTATCACAAAGAAACTTTATAACTTTATTGCACCCTCAATATATGTATATTCACACGAATTCGTGGCATTTTACTTAAGATTCAATATATAATGATTCACTATATGATTCAACTACAATAAAGCTTTTACTTTGTAGTTAAAACTCACTCGAACACAATAATTTAATAACACATAAAAATGCTTAAACTTGTAATTAATTTTTAAATTTAAAGTATAATATTACTAATATTTCAGTACATGATATAACAAAGTATTTTAAATATTTATAAACGAGAAAATTGATTTTATTCTTCAAGAAATAATCACAAAATTAAAATGTTGGACCCTAATTCAATCTAGTCTCAACCTAGCATAGTTGGCTGATAGGTGTTATATTCATATTCCGTTGTCTAGGAACAAAACAACAATATAAAAACTACAAGCAGCCTAATTATTTATATATATACACTATTGTATTAATAGGCATTATCGTGTCTATTAATTCACTTGTTGTTTATTTAATAAAAAATGCTATACGTATATCAAAATTAATCATTATGGATTTGTATTTCATAAAAATTCTGTCTATAGAATGTTTACAGAACCAAATGAGTTTCAAAGACATATCTGAATGCAGTTTAGTCTATGAAAAACAAAATGACTTTGTGTGTGTAAAGCATTGTATATATAACAGAACCTCTTGATACGGGAAGAAATAGAAATGCCATGCACATCAACCTAATTGTTAAGAATTTGCATAAAGATGGCAAGGATAGCTACTGGTATTTAAAAGCTAAAAATATTGACATGCAATTGACAAAAATTTTACATCCCATGTAGAATGTAGCCGCATTACATTTATAAAAGGAGAAGGGATAACAAATTTAGAGATTCCCTCAACCTCAACTGTTATTAACAGGCAACAAAATGTTATAAATAATTATAAACATGAAACAAGGAGCTTTCTTCAATTTTTGGGTGGGGGGCAAATCACTTGTTAAATGATGATGATAATACACCTTGTTCAAGTAACAAAAAGGAAGGGTGCATTTAGAATGGGAGAGTAAGACTTGATATTAGCATTTTCAGGAGGGTCTGTTTCTCTTCCTTCTTGTGCCTTCCCCATGGCCTCTCATATTACTAGCTGTTATAAGTTTATAGTCAGAAGGAAGCATTTCATTCATCTTGCCAAATCTTTTTTCATAAAAGTCCCATATTTCGGACCTGTTCAAAGGGAGATGTTTAAACAACTTTCATAAAACACCAAGAAAACWTGAAGGTTTTAGAGTTGGGCATCTTGTTATTTACCAGTATGCCAGGAACTGATAGGGCTCATACTTTCCATAAATTTTTTCAACATCTGTTTGAATTGTTTTCAAGGTTGAATTTCTTGAATGAACCTGCAATAATGAACAAATCCCATACATCTCAAGATTCAAGATCATTTAGCATACATGAAACAGGAAAAAGCAAGAAAACAACACCTGGTTTAAGTGTCTAATAGTTTCAGAATCCGTTGGAACGACATGGTAATATCCCATGCACATAAGTACATTTGCTCGAGTAAAAGGGCCGAATCCCTCAATTTGCTTTAGCCATTCATCCAGCTCCTCGTAGCTGGTTAAGCTTGCATCTTTGGAAAGTTCTTCAAGCTGTCCTAATTGAATTTTGCCTTCAACAATAGCCTGAGCTAGTTTTATTATGCGACGTGCTCTATACCCGAGTTTGCATCGCTTTGCCAAAAACAGCTCATCAAGGTGCGCTAACTCACTAGGGGAAGGAAAATTTCCAATATGATTAAAAATCTCTTTCGGAGGGCATGAATCATCCAAACTTAGCTCCTTCGTCACTTCACAAGATTTGCAACCAAGAGAACCGCTGTCATCTATATCTGTCATAAGCACATGATCTGTTTGCGAACTCCCATCTACTCTAAAATCTAATCTCTTCCTAGGAAACATTTCTTCTTTTGCGGAAACACCAGACTTCCTGCCCTTTTTTCTGGATCTCCTGAATTCTTTTGTAGTCGGTGTTTTTGGAACAAAGTCTTCAGTCTCAACTTTTGGATTTCCTGAATCTGCACCTGCACAGGATGATCCATTTTGCAGTTCAAACTGAATCTCACAAAGCGCTTGAGCCATGCTCAAGGTCCTTGGCCACCTGAAAGAAAGGTTTTGCGAGTTACTTCAGCAAGTATGACATGACACGATGCAATCAACAAAAGATCCAAATCAAGACCTTTTCTGAGCTATTTGAATGCATCAACATAACAATATCAACTTCCACTAGTAAGCATTGTTCTACTAAGTAAAGTCCACTAATGGTTCAAAGTATAACAGTGTCCCATTTACTAAACTATATCTAGGGTAATCTTGATTGAAAAGTAATCTAAAAAACTCAGATTTTCAGAGGCATTATGTCAAACACATGGTAGGCATGAGAATAAGACACTCACTGACAGTTGCAGAGAAGGATACACTTGACCATATCCTCAAATAGCGTGGGAGACCTAAAGACCCTCCCGCAAAAGCTTCCATTCCGATCATCAGAGTGCAGCTTGGTGAACTCTCTCACGGCCTTGTCTTCCGCCTCGGACAAACGCAGCATCCTCGCCACCTGATCCTGAAAAAAACCACATCCGAAGAAAGCGGATCGAACCGAAAGAAGCAATTGAAGAGTTGGATACCTTCAAGTGGCGTTCTTGCTGAGAAGAGAGGGAGTTGATGCCCCGAACTCTAACATTGAGGAAACCGGGGCGATCAGAGTGCTGAGAAAGCGAAACGACGACGTTTGCGGAGGAATCAAGACGGAGGGGGCGGGTGAGAGTGTTGGAGAGTGGGTCCCAGTGGTTAGGTGCCATCATGAAGAGGCCATGGCTGCATACTGCTCTCTCCAATCGGAACGGCTCTGTTGTTGCTGTTGGCAGTGGAATTTCCATTTCGATCTCAGAGGGAGAATGAGAAGGTGAGAGATTCCGCATTGTTTTTGTTGTTCGAGTCTTCAACAATGCAACGGAGCTGTGAAATGCGGTGGTTGCGCCGCCGGGAGTAGCCAATATGGCGGGCGCTTGCGGAGGAGCTTTGTTAGAAGTGCAGAGCGCTTGATGTGGGGTGGGATTTACTATTATTAATTAATCATGGCTCATTTTGTAAATGGAAAATATGTGCAATTATTAATTTTTTGAGAGACCAATATGCAATTTTAATTTTGAGAAAAACCCAAAACAGTCTCTTACAATTACCTCAAAAACGATGCCTTTCACAAAAAAAATACCAATTTGACCTTGAACTTTATTTTTTATAAAATGGATTAGCCATATACAAAAAAAGTCAATGTTATTTTTTTTTATAAAAATTAATTAATTTTAAAAAAAATATTAGAGACCGAATTAAATATTTTTTATTTTTAAAAATTTTATTATCTTTTAAAAATAATTATCAGAAATCGAATGGAATATTCACTTTTCAATTTTTCTAGAAATCCCTTCGTCCCAGCCTGCATGGCTACATCTTTTGTACGAGATTTCTTTGAGATGCATGCAACCATTTTTTATACGCTTTCGCCACAGACCCAAGTCACCCAACTAGGCAGGAATCCGACTTTAGTCAATTAATTAAAAAATAAATTTATTACACGAAAAAAAAAACAATTTTTATTATTCAAATTTTTTATTTTTAAAATAAAAATAAAAAAGTTAGTTTATATTATAATTAGTTTTCTAGATTTTTTTATATTATTATTAAGAATTACATTTTAAAAGGATAAGATAATTATTTATGCTTTGTATTTTTAATATGAGGATAAAAAATAGTGTTTTTATATAAAGTAAAAATTTTGTGTGTTTTTTTATTTATATAGATATTATAAATTTGAAGGTCAAATTTATGGTTTTAAATTTTTTTTAAAAATACAAATCTAAGGGTCAAATTTGAGTTTTTTATTTTAAATTTTTTTAAATATACAAATTTAATCCTCATATTTGTAATCATATGAAATTTTATTCTCAGATTTCTCTACTTTTTCAAATTTGAAGATCCAATTTATTACTTAAATTTAAAAAAAATTAATCCACATCCAAAAAAAACACATTAATTATTCATAATGATAAATTACACACAAATTTTTTTCATATGAAAAAAAATTAGCCAACTATTTACAAACAAAAATTTGTGGATATATAATATAATTGAATAGTGTTAGGGTGAAATAACAGAAATGTCTGTTCTTAGGGAGGAATAGCAGGGGGAAAATGCTATATACCCATGTCAAAAATTAAAATAAATTAGTTATAATATATTTGGAGAAGTAAATATTAAATCGATACTCAAGATTCTGGTGCTAACAAAATGGTACTTGATTTTTGTTATTAACAAAATGGTACTTGATTTTTGTTATTAACAAAATGGTCTCTAGAAGATTTTAAAATTTGACAAGCGTATCCCCAAACTTGCCGGAACAAATTTCTGACACGCACAATGCTGACATGGCCATTCCCCACCATAGCCCTCCCTCCTTCCCCATCGCAGTCCTCCTTCTCTAACCCCAACGCATACTCCCTCCTTCCCTCTCCCTTTCCATCACAACTTCCTCTCCAACGCATACTCCCTCTCCTTCCCTCAACACCATCACTCGCAGCAATAACAACCTCAACATCAACAGCAACAAACCTCCACCACTCGCAGCAACAGCAACAACCACCTCAACGGCAAGAGCACAATCAAAGACCACCGTCACTACCATCAGAGCTACAACAAGGCCTGGAACAATCACATCCCCTCAGCATCTCAATTGCACTGCTTCTCTACACATATAACCGCCTCTGAAAGAAGAAAATCATAAGCGAAGCAACGTTTTTAATTGGACTGCGAGATCTGTAGATCCTGACAACGAAGAATGAAAAATCATCAGCGGAAGCGGCAGCTTTGGCCTGAGGTTGAGTGGCAACGATGTCCTGCGATGTATGCAACAGAAAGGAAGGAAGAGAAGTGCGACAGAGAAGACTAAGGCACCAGGTTTTAGGTACTTGTGGAAGTTATGGTGGTGCTGAGGGAGGAAGGGGAGAGTGCGTTAGAGAGGGGAGAGGGAGGGGGAGTGTGCGATGGGAGGGGGATGGAGGGGGAGTCTGTGTTGGAGGGGGAGGAATTAGAGTTTGGGGGTGGTTTGCCAGGTCACCAAAATACGGTGGCCATGTTAGCATTGTGTTTGTCGGAGATTTGTTCTGGCAAGCTCGGGAACACGCTTGTCAAATTTTAAAATCTTTTAAAAACCATTTTTTAACAATAATGCTAGGGAACCAACTCTCTATAAGGTAAGAATCAGCCAAATGCAGTTGGGCTTGGAATCGGAAGCCCAATTGGCTCCAACATCCCAAAAATTAACCCACGGTAAACCAGAATAACCCTCATAAAAAATTCTACTTTCACCGTTTTACCAGAAGTTTCAAAAACATCTTCACACGCGCCACACCACTGGAAAAATCGCAGAACTCTCTTCCCTGTCTTCTCCGGCCGCCGCAACCCCGCGCTGAAGCCTCAACCCGCCTCGCGCCTCCACGCCTCCGGGAACTCTGCGGCTGCATGCAGGTATACCCCGCGCATCGGAAGCCTCCTGTTGCAGCTGCACCTTCCACCGGTGTTCCTCCAGTTCTCCAGCCCAGCATCTTCTGATCGTCTCACCAATTATCAGGTATGGTAGATGTTTCCTCTAATTTCTTATGCATATTTTGAAAACAAAATTGGACGTGGTTTTCTGTGTAGTGGTAATGGTAAATTTTAATTGAGTGGGTGTTTCTTATATGTTGGTTTTGCTCATGTAATATAACCTCGGTGCATCACTGGTGGTTGTCAAGAGTATTAGCTGCATCTTTTCCTGTTATTCAGAAGTTTGATTACAGGTAAATTTTTTTTCTTGATCCCTAATTGAGTTTGGGTCTGTTCTTAATAGATAAAACCCAATCAAAAAAAGTTTGATTTTTTTATTGACATTTATACGAGGTTTTAGATGAAATCTGTTGGAGTTTGTGAGTTTCCAAGAAACATAAAATTAGAACTTTGATGATAATCCAAAGAAGCTTATGAGGAACACGTGAATGGTGCTATTGTTATTTCTGAAATTGTTACTATTTGACCTTTTTTGGGTGTATGTAGTTCTTTACCAAGTGGAATATATATTTAAAGACCATGTCTTTATTTATACATGTTTTATTGTTGAAGGGTGTTTCTTCCCTGGAGCTTTATGCTATGGGCTTATTTGTAATCTTTGGTTAAAAAGTTTTTTTTTTTAATTTATTGGGGGTAAGATAGGTACTTCAATGGTAATTGTGATATATTTTCTAACTGGAATTAGGTTTGAGCTGATTTTATAAACCGCCAGCAAGAAAATTTGATTTTTTCACCAATATAATTTAGGCAATTCATCAATTTCCAGAGTTAAGCCTATATAAAGATTAAATAATTTGTACTTGTATTATAGATGATGAGCTTTATTTACTATACATAAAGTGAGTGAATGATGTTGGTGGAACATAGCGAGCTAAGTTCTATGATGACTGAAATTAAATATGATTTTATTTGTTCAGTACAGCTTAATTTTCATTTCAAATATTATTATCGTAGATATGTCTTGTTGGGTCTTATGCCAGCCTCGTCGTTATCCGTAATGACGCACTTGGCATGCATGGTCAGCTCCCGGTACTCATGATAGTGGACAGCTTTCTCAGCAAAACAGGGGTGAGAATGCCTCAATTCTACCCTGGACACAACCCAACATTCCTTCTCCCTGTCCAGCATGACCTACATTTTTGCTTTGTATCTCGTGGCTGTTATTCTGTTTGACCTAGTTGCTGCCTTAACATGAGATTCTCGATAACCCTCTCGAGTGCAGTGAAGAGATTGATTAATGGGTATCTTTGCGTCCTTCCGCATCTTGTCGAAGTTTGTGTTTCTGATTTTAGTTACAAACCTCAATTTCTATGCATAACTTGCATAAAACTCTTGTGCCAAATGCAGCGAATCAAATCTCATTCCTATGACTAGGATTTCCTCTTCACTGAGCCTACTATGATCCGACAACTGTAAAGCCAATTCACAGAACCAAATACAAATTAAAGATCGTATCAAAGTGGTAACTATAACGTGCTAACACACAATAAGAAATACTTCAAACCTCGTGTCTTAAATCCAACTCATCATTTCTCGTCACCATGACGTCGGTGATTTCGTCGACCTTCAATTAAAGACAATCGGGACAAAACTTTAATCCACTTATGACCATTACTATATAATGAAGCAATCCAATAAAACATATCAACAAATAAATGGAAACACATATAGCACTGAATCAGACTTGATTACTATCTCAACTAAACAAATTATTTCTCCAGATTTTTCCAAAATAATAATGCTAGGGAACCAACTCTCTATAAGCCAAGAATCAGCCAAATGCAGTTGGGCTTGGAATCGGAAGCCCAATTGGCTCCAACATCCAAAAAATTAACCCACGGTAAACCAAAATAACCCTCATCAAAAACCCTACTTTCACCGTTTTACCAGAAGTTTCAAAAACATCATTCACTACGCGCAGCACTCGCGAACCGGAAAAATCGCGGAACCCTCTTCCTTTCTTCTCCGGCCGCCGCAACCCCGCGCTGAAGCCTCAACCCGCCTCACGCCTCCACGCCTCCAGGAACTCTGCGGCTGCATGCAGGTATACCCGGCGCATCGGAAGCCTCCTGTTGCAGCTGCACCTTCCACCGGTGTTCCTCCAGTTCTCCAGCCCAGCATCTTCTGATCGTCTCACCAATTATCAGGTATGGTAGATGTTTTCTCTGATTTCTTATGCATGTTTTGAAAATAAAATTGGACGTGGTTTTCTGTGTAGTGGTAATGGTGAATTTTAATTGAGTGGGTGTTTCTTCTATGTTGGTTTTGCTCATGTAATGTAACCTCGGTGCATCACTGGTGGTTGTCAAGAGTATTAGCTGCATCTTTTCCTGTTATTCGGAAGTTTGATCACAGGTAAATTTTTTTTCTTGATCCCTAATTGAATTTGGGTCTGTTCTTAATAGATAAAATCCAATCGAAAAAAGTTTGATTTTCTGATTAACATTTATACGAGGTTTTAGATGAAATCTGTTGGAGTTTGTAAGTTTCCAAGAAACATAAAATTAGAACTTTGATGATAATCCAAAGAAGCTGATAAGGAACACGTGAATGGTGCTATTGTTGTTTCTGAAATTGTTACTGTTTGACCCTTTTTGGGTGTATATAGTTCTTTAACAAGTGGAATATATATTTAAAGACCATGTCTTTATTTATACATATTTTATTGTTGAAGGGTGTTTCTTCCCTGGAGCTTTATGCTATGGGCTTATTTGTAATCTTTGGTTAAGAAGTGTTTTTTTTTTTAAATTCATTGGGGGTAAGATAGGTACTTCAATAGTAATTGTGATATATTTTCTAACTGGAATTGGGTTTGAGCTGATTTTATAAACCGCCAGTAAGAAAATTTGATTTTTTCACCAATATAATTTAGGCAATTCATCAATTGCCAGAGTTAAGCCTATATAAAGATTAAATAATTTTTAGTTGTATTATAGATGATGAGCTTTATTTACTATTCATACAGTGAGTGAATGATGTTGGTGGAACATAGCGAGCTGAGTTCTGTGATGACTGATATTAAATATGATTTTATTTGTTCAGTACAGCTTAATTTTTATTTGCAAATATTATTATCGTAGAAATTAAATTTATATGCACTGATCATTTGTACCTGAAATAGCCACAACTGCAAATTTCTTATGGTATGCATTTTGCAAATTGAACTGTA
Organism: Arachis monticola; assembly: GCA_003063285.2. Lineage (NCBI taxonomy): Eukaryota > Viridiplantae > Streptophyta > Magnoliopsida > Fabales > Fabaceae > Arachis > Arachis monticola. Next base: position 46,016 of record QBTX01000310.1, read on the forward strand.
AGCGGTTCTTTGCAAGGATTCAATTTCCATATATGTACATGCACTTAATAAATTAAGAATATGTATATTGAAATATCAGTCACTCAAGCTAATTAAAAGAACAATAATTGTGATTTATTTTCTAACTGAGATTGGGTCTGAACTGATTTTATAAACAACCAGCAAGTAAATTTGATTTCTTCGCCAATATTTGTTGGTGGTGTTACTACATCTCTTGGTGTTTATTAGATACCTAGAARATAGAATTTGAAATGGTTTATTCTTGTTTTGTAATCTATGATTAGCTTCAGGAACCACTTTGTTGGATGTTGTTGAATCGCTATAACTAGCGAATGGATGTTTCTGTAGTTAGAAGTACTACTTCGAATGTTGGTTTGATATAGTATTAATTGATGTGGGTTTCATGTTTCATCATCAACCATGTTTAATTGAGAACTCTTCTGATGTTGCCTATGATGTTTGTACAACAGTTTTCGTTAAAGGTTTAGGGGCTGTTTTCTGTGAGACCGTAGCAGGATTGATTTGCAGCAAAACCAACCAACATGGGAAAAAAGGTAACATGATGTTTACCATTCACAGATTACCATTCATATTATCGTATGTGTGACTTACCGTTTGTGTAACAATTAACAGAAATTGTTAGAGTCCCGATGCTCGCCCAGCTACATACATAACATGATGAGAACGCTATCTAAAAATAACTCTGTTGAGAAGCTTGCGGAGATTGATGAGATCAGATTCGGATTCTTGAGGCGTGTTCCAAATTGGTCTGTAAAGCAAGCCATCATGGTTCACCTGGCTGAGTCGTATCAAGTAAAGCAGAGAACTTTGGTACTCGATATAGGTAACATCCATCTCAATGTCGAGTTAATCGGGAAGGTCTTCGGCCTTCCATCTCAAGGTAAGTTCTGATATCTTAATTACCTAGTCTTGCATAGGCGTGCTGGCATAAATATCTTTGGGCATGGAAATACTACCATGCAATAACACATGAACATGTTGTAGGGGATCCATTTGCAGCTCTCGATGAGAGTAATCCGTCCCACGTGGCCATTCAAAAAAGGTTCCATAGACGGACAACAACCGAGCTTCGGGATTTAGTTTACAGTTGTCCAATGGTCACGGAATTAGATAGGATGGAGTTCAAGAGATACTTTCTACTGGTGGTGATGAAAATGTTTCTGTACCCTACCGCTCAACAGGTTCTCTCTCCATGGCACATCTACGCCGTGTTAGATGTTTTTGATCCGCGGAGATTCAACTGGCCATTGGAAACTATGAAGTGGTTTGACCAGGCAGTCGAAAAGTATAAGCTGAAAGGGAACAAGACGTGTGAAGGCTGCATGTTCATCATGCTGGTATGACGTAATGACCATTACCAAATTCAGTATGTCGTTGTTTTGTGAACAAAATAAATTGTATAATAGTAATGTGCTTTATATTAGTTAGGAGAGTTCAGTCTCTAGTACTGTTATTTATATGATATTTACTGATATGTTGATGATTTACTTGAATCTTTGTCTACTAATTTTCGATGCTTCGGTGTATGATTTCATCTGAATGTTTCCTGTCACTAGTACTGTGTCGCTTGCTATATTCCAATTGACTGCCAGCCTTATAGAATCTTGTACCATATCTCATGCTAACTGTTCAACTTAATAGTATATTCAACTTGGTTTTCCTTCATGTATAAAATGACTTGTGCCCGTCCTCTGTGTAGATCCTCTATTTTCAGCGGTTGCAATACGGTCTGCTCGACAACTGTCTTGAGCCTGAGCCATGGCTCGATACGTGGAGCTTGGAGAGGCTAGAAAAGAAGGCGCAGTATATTATATCTGAGGTACTCATTTCACTCTAGTAAAAGGTTAAGTTATGCCACTATGAAGGTCAAAAATGCCTATCAAATGAGTCAATATGTTTTTTTATTTTTTCCTTTTTTCGTTGACTCTAAGTATGTTTCTTGATGTTTTATCATTCTGTTTCTGGTTTCTCTTTTGGTGGTGCCTTGGGATTCGATTAAGATGATTGATTCTCTTTGTTTCTTAAATCAGGGACATCTTTTGACTAGATAGGGTGAAGTTGAGGACATAAAGGGTCATTCACCGCAAGCTGCAAGGAGGAAAATGGGAAAAAAAGCACCACAGAAGCGTGGGCGAAAGGATTCGGTACCGCCGAGGGTAAACACAATGCTTTATCATGTTAACAAATTTACTTCGCTATGGTTAATTTGGTTCATGCTATCACTTCAAATAGGGGAGCTCAGTCTGTGGAGAGAGTAGGCATGTATCAAAGGAAAGACAACCAAGTGGACGCACAACAGCTCCACCTCCAACTAGAAGAACTTCACGCCGTACCAACGGATCAAAAACTAGCCCGAGAGTGAGTATATAGAAATCGCATTACATAAGTTTATTAGGTTCTTTTCAATGTAATTGGATGTTTCTTTACCCAACATAATCGTTATGCATAAAACAGCCTAGCAGGAGAGGTGCGCAAAAAAATGGAGGGGCTAAGAAGGATCGATCACGTAGGTCCAGCCCAAAGCAATCTGAGGAAAAGGATCTCCCAATTAGCACAGATGATGACGAGAAAATGAGCCTCTTGCCAAGAGGATGTGCCGACTGTATAACCAGAGGGTTGACCAACAAAAACCAAGTGCTAATCCACCCGAAGGGAACCTCAATAAGGATAACGCTCCCCAAGCAACACCTGTCTCTAGCTTGCCCGATGCAGGAACACCCTCCGTTGCGTTGGTGCAACATGAAGAATGGGAGTTCGACGGGCAAGTCTCCTAAGCAAAACTATTTCATTTTGTGGTCTATTTTGCTTTTTAATGAATTAAGGATTGCATCCGTATAAAACTACCTTTTCTCTAACATTGGTTGAGTTATTTGCAGTAATCCCAATTTCCTTTCGAACCGAGACCCCAAGAGTGAACAAATATGGCAATACTTTGAGCAACTGCAGAACACGAGGCCACTGCAGACCGTGATGCCAGCCTCTCTGTCTTGCAAGACTCCTAGCCCACCAAGCAAGAAGATTTCACCGGGCATGACTCAGATAGAACAGATGTTTACCCAATGTACTCCTATAAAGGTGCATCCACTGCTAAAAGGGCGAAAGCTGGACAAGGAAGATGAGGAGCGATTGTGGCGATGGGATACCAATCGTCCGTCGGAGCTGAATCAGGTTGTGGCGGCATATGAAGGAAAGCAACATCTATCATTGGTCCAAGAGGACATATGCTCATTGCTACCCCGGCACTGGGTCACCAGCAACGTAAGTAGAACACTCTAACACAATGATAGAATGACTATGTTTCTTAATATATATTGTGGCACAAACAGATGACCCTAACACAATGTAAATTTTTTATACAGATCGTTCATTGGATGTGTTCAAACTTTAATGACTCAGAATCGTTGCGGTATAAGAATAACTTTTACTGTATTCCTCCGGGAATTTTGGTATGCACGAATTTGTGTCTTCTTATCGATCAATCTTTGAGGTCTGATCCTAAATTGTGCTTTTTGTACAGGAAACTGTGATGCAAAAGAGTAACTTGGATTCCTTCAGGGAGGTTCCTATTGTTAGTTATGTAGGGCTGGATCTTCAATTCGGTGATGATTCTATATTTTTTGACAAGATAGCAGCTTCCATGCGGAAATTGGTAAGTTAATGCTCTAGTTGAAGGTTGATTTTTTGGTTTAAGTGCTTACAATATCGTGTTTATTACTTGGATGTTGCTTGTGATAGGCAACAGGATGTTCCCGTTAATTGCCAAATGGATGGTTCTGTATTTGGTTTTTAGATCTCACGTCTTAGGCAATTGAATATGCATGTACTTAATTGAGATGTGATTGGCTTTCGTTTCATTATATGTTCCTCAACATGCTAAATGTTTTAGAAATTTTGCTTATATCTGAATTTGGTGACTCCATTGCTCATGTAACTGCTTTGATTTCTCTGTTTCTATCACAGTGGTTTGCCCTAGTCTGTATCAATCGTCATTGGTGGTTGTATGCCTTTGAGATATATTAGAAAAGGCTGTGGGTACTGGATAGTATGTATACAGGAGAACCTAATAATGAAAGATTAAAAATACATGCTTATGCAGTAAGTATACCTCAGTCAATTAGTTCACTGTTAGCCTGGGTAACTCAAAATGTATCATTGCTAACGTGTTGCTGCTTTCCAGGGGAGAATCATTGAAGACATGGCGAAAGTTACGATTCCCGCATATGAGCACATGAAGGACGGTCTACCTCGTTTCTATCTAGCGTACCAAGACAAGATAACGGGTCAGTTAAAAAGCCACCTAACAATACTCTTAACAACACTTCACTTGATATTGATAACATGATTGGAAATAATATTCTTTTTTTGTACATATAGCTGGGATTCTGGTGTATTCATCATCAAGTTCATGCAGTTTTGGGGTTTAGATAAACCCTTGCAGCATTGGGACAAGGTGAAGTTAAATATATTATAACAATTAATTTGAACCTCTTTCTAGTCAGTTTCTTTCTCGGATTTAAAATTACCCTTCCACACAAAATCGTCATGCAGGACGTTGTACAGGAGTTTAGGAATGAGATCATACTAGACATAGTCTTGGGTCCTCATAATTCACAAATTGGGATGGCGCTGCAGGCATTGGACAGCGCTCCTGTGCGCCGTAACCAGCCAAGGAAAAAGACTAAGGCTGTGAAATCACCCTTAACAGCACCAAGCACGAGGAGCATGCTGCAGCGTGCGGGGTTACCCACTAGAAAGCCAGCCAAGGGGGGAGACAACGGAAGAAGACAGATGCCTAGGTAAGAAAAAATCAATATACATGCCTTAGTCTATCCATGGCCTCCTGATAGAGTTATAGGCGTTCATATACCCATTTGCCAACTTAGATTCGTTTAGTGTGAGCCTAATAAAGCTTGTTTCACTGCAAGTTCATGATTTCATGTTGCAGATTTTGTCAAGTTGATGGTGACAATCAAGACAAATCCCCTACATGGATAGTGCCCATACTAGGCATTAGGATGTTTCTTTTCTTTGTAAATTGGATGGTTCTGAATTTATTGATCTATCATATTTTAGGCATTTGAACTTGTATATACTTAATTGAGAAGTGAATTGTTCGTGTTTTGTTAGATACTCCTCAGCAGGTTTCGTATGTTAGGTATTTTAGGATTCTCAAGCAATTAGTTTTCAATCTATGGATATCAATAGTTCATTAAGAAATACACTGCATATTTATACTATTTCGTCAACCCTGATCGGTGTACAGTATACATTTGTTCATGCCTATGCTTAAGTTGCAGTTCTTTCCATTCACTAAGCGTGGTGTTAACTAAAAGGAGGCATTATTTATTTTTTTTATCACTGTTTTCCATTGCTGAAATTGTGACGTTGATGGCAGTTTAAGCTTTGCACGGCCTTCGATCGTAATCAATCTACACGGCCGGTTTGTTTATGGTGGCACTAGTGACTTTAACCAGGATTTTAATTGGATGTTGCTACTAATAGGCACACGGATGTTACTTTTCCTTGTAAGTTGGATGATTCTGAATCTGTTTTCTCAACTATAATATCTTAGTCATTTGAACTTGTGAGTACTTCATTCAGAAGTGTGTGGCTCGTGTTTTGTTATATACTCCTCACTAGGTTTCATATGTTAGGTATTTCAGGATCCTCAAACCGTAGTTTTAAATTTGTGGATGTCACGAGTTCATTAATGAATGCATTGCATAATTATACTATTTCGTCAACTCTGGTCGGTGTATATAACCCTTTTGTTCATGACTATGCTTAAGTGACAGTTCTTTCCATTTACTAGCGTGGTGTTAACTAAATGGAGGCGTTAATTATTTTTTTATCATTATTTTCTGTTGCTGAAATTGTGACGTTGCTGGAAGTATAAGCTTTGCACGGCCTTCGGTCGTAATCAGTCTACACGGTCGGTTTGTTTATGGTGGCACCGATGATTTTAACCAGGATTTTAATTGGATGTTGCTACTGATAGGCACACAGATGTTTCTTTTTCTTGTAAAATGGATGGTTTTGACTATGATTTCTATGGTTCAGTGTTACGCATTAACGACAGCGTGCATTTCATTGACATATGAATGGCTTTTATTTTTTTTCTAAATGGCAGTTTTTGGGCCGGATTTAATACATTTATTTTTTTGCGAACAAATAAGTGATATCTCATTTCTTTAAAACCATACTAACCAAATATTGGGGAACAATAACAACATTTGTACTTTTGATTCTTTTAATGAATACTTCATAACAGGATAAATGAAAGTGACAAAACAGAAAAATGAAGAGTTTATTCAGTTGTGTCTAAAGGACCAAGAAATCTAGCTAAGAATGACAAATTACTCATGCCAAGAAACCTGACTATAAATGCCTAAAAGAGTTCAACAGGTCCATGAATCTGCCACCATCTGATGAATTCCATATAGTAGAATCCTCAAATCTGTTGTCTACAGAACCTTGACGATCATTATCTGTCTGAAGGTCAACAACATCCTAAAAAATCCACAACACAAAGAGAACAACATATATGAATCAGGAACACCAATCCATATAAAAAATTTAACATAGACGTCACTTCTGACACATATCGGTTGTGATTTTCTCTTCCTTTTTTCCATTGACTTCTTAATTGACTTGTCCAACTCTGCTCCAAGTCTCTTACCCTTCGGTCGTCCTTTGGTTTTCACCCTTGAGGGTCCCTGTATGTCATGTAAAATAACATCGCATGTGCTCCGTGTGGGCATCGTATTCTGAGTCCCATCAAGAGTAGTGGAACGCATGCTGGCACGGTGATCAGTCAGCTTGGACTTTGCATCCGAAAGAGCAGCTCGCAAGATGGCTGCTTCCTCTTCACAAGCAACAAACTCCTGAGCAACGTTATAGAACTCTGAACACAGATGCCTGAACAAATTGTGGCTTTCATTACTCCAAGCCACGTCATGGCTACTCTTAATGTAAGTGTGCTTGTGGATGACATTCTTACTCCATCGAGGAAGAACATAGCAGCTCGGTACTGTGTCAACTCTATAGTATGACCAGACCGCAAGGATGTGGCAACACAATATACCAACGAATTCAAATTTATTGCACTCGCACCGACTCTTTCGACTCAAAGGGTCAAACTGTACTATAAAAGTATGGTAGACAGGCTTCTCCCAAAATACCTTCCACTTGTCCACTTTAATAGAAATTGTATCTCCCTTTTGTTCAGTTGATCGAACCACACAATCGGTTTTTTTCCTTACCTCCAGCTGAAGGGTCCGGAATATATTACTGGTGTATTCCTACTGAAACTGTCGCTCAATGCCTGTGCTCCCTATACATGGGATGACTCCTTTTGAGTCTGCAGCATCATCTTCAAGCTCCTTTTGCTCTTTATTTCCAAGCACGTTATCGTATTCATGGACGAACTGAACCAACCCACTCTTGCAATGCAGGTATCCACCGTAGAATGCGTGCATACTTTCACTCCGCTGTGTACTTCTCATGCCGGCCCAAAATTCACTCTTGAAGAATATTGGCACCCACTTACGTCGATTCGCATAAAGATCTACACAAGAAAAAAAATAGCATAAGAGTGTCGCTTATATCCAACAGGATGACAGCTTACAAAGCATTGATAAAACAAATTAAAAAACATCCAGACACACTATGAAAAGAAACATCAGTATGTGTATTGAAAAGAACATCCACTGACATAACAAGGTAGAAAATTCAGTTACGTTTCTTAAGAAAAAAACACAAGAACGGAAACACCCGGCAGTAATAAAATTAAATGAATAAATAGGCAACATGAAACCAACAGACGGGATTTAATTTAACGATCACAGACCTGCTAACCATCTGTTCTGGCCTAACACAAATTCTTTGATGAAAGCAGCCCAATCAACTTCTAACGATTCACTCGAAGGAGAGTTATACACAATGTGATTCATCATTGCACTCAACTCTTCGTACCTAGCGTAGCCACCAAGCTTGAATTGTGTTTTCTTTATTATGTGCCAAATGCACCATCTGTGGACAGTATCAGGTAGGACCTTCCTTATAGCACCAGTCATCGCCTTGCACTGGTCAGTGATGATCCCCTTTGGCGCAGTCCCAATGCATCTCACCCACTACGTGAACACCCACTCGAAACTAGGGATCTTCTCACTGCCAAGTAAAGCACAGCCAAGAAGAGTAGACTTCCCATGGTGGTTTATACCGACAAATGATGCAAACAGTAGACCATGCCTGAGAATACATCAAAAGCAAATGTAAGGTAACATGACAAATTTAACAGATAACTACTCCTGCAATTCACCAATAATTATACAGACCTGTTTCTCCTGTACGTGGTGTCGAATGACACCACATCTCCGTAATATTCATACGAAGCCCTGCACCTTCCATCTACCCAGAGTGCGCTCTTAAATTTATTAGCATTGTCAACATCTATGGCATAAAAGAAGTTGGGATTGATTTTCTTCATTCGAACGAAATAATTCATCATCCCATTGAAGTTCGCATTGTCATCGGAGCATCAGAGATTGCTTGTAATATAATTTCTGACATCCTTTTCTGAGAAACCCAGGTTTGAAGACCCACAAACTTTGTTTGCCAGTGCTAGATATGTCTTGTTGGGTCTTATGCCAGCCTCGTCGTTATCCGTAATGACGCACTTGGCATGCATGCTCAGCTCCCGGTACTCATGATAGTGGACAGCTTTCTCAGCCGAACAGGGGTGAGAATGCCTCAATTCTACCCTGGACAAAACCCAACATTCCTTCTCCCTGTCCAGCATGACATACATTCTTACTTTGCATCTCGTGGCTGTTATTCTGTTTGACCTAGTTGCTGCTTTAACACGAGATTCTCGATAACCCTCTCGAGTGCAGTGAAGAGATTGATTAATAGGTATCTTTGCGTCCTTTCGCATCTTGTCGAAGTTCGTGTTCCTGACTTTAGTTACAAACCCCAATTTCTTTGCATAACTTGCATAAAACTCCTGTGCCAAATGCAGCGAATCAAATCTCATTCCTATGACTGGGATTTCCTCTTCACTGAGCTCACTATGATTCGGCAACTGTAAAGCCAATTCACAGAACCAAATACAAATTAAAGATAGTATCAAAGTGGTAACTATAACGTACTAACACACAATAAGAAATACTTCAAACCTCGTGTCTTAAATCCAACTCATCATTTCTCGTCACCATGACGTCGGTGATTTCGTCAACCTTCAATTAAAGACAATCGGGACAAAACTTTAATCCACTTATGGCCATTACTATATAATGAAGCAATCCACTAAAACATATCAACAAATAAATGGAAACACATATAGCACTCAATCAGACTTTATTACTATCTCAACTAAACAAATTATTTCTCCAGATTTTTTCAAAAACTAGTCATCTAATTACCATGAATAAGAAGCCTTCATAACACACATTTTAATAAAAAATTCTATTAGAAATCAATGAATCATTAACAACATGTAATTGATTGCATGCATTGTGACATAGACGAACAACACAGTGAGATTGAAATGAATCTTAGACTATTCGCACATTTAGGAGCAATATAAACTACCAATAATTTTGTCTTTTTCAACATAGATCTTACATGTCTTCCACACAACCCAATTAATTTCCATATCCACTATCTATGTCTATCTCTATTGGAATTTTTAGTATCAATGACATTAGCTAAGCATAGCCTTCTCCACAACCCAATGTATTCAATTGCAATCATACCTTATTAACATCTCTACTAGCAACGTCAGTGTGCCACATTTTTTTCAAAGAAATAAATTTTAAGAAACATCTAAAAAATATGGAAAAGAAACATTCACACTTCAGGTTCTCATATAACATCATGCAATTCAAGACTAACATATACAACATACAACATATCAAGGAACCCTCTTGATTAACAACGCCATCGTCATTCAATTCATCATTGCCTTCACTAGCATTGATCATTGTGCTATTCGGTTCCCTTCCGGATTTGAGCGTTCTATGGAGAATTTTTTTTCCCAAATATTTACGCCGCCACGGCCACTTCTTCTTTTTAGAGTAAAAGCGGCACGCACCGAGGAAAAGCAAGGACGGAGCCACGATTTATATCATTTGATGTGGACGGTCTCGAGCAAGTGATGATGATCAACGTGACATACATGCAAGGCATCCGGGACGTGTTGCATCAACGGTGGCTTCTTAGTGAATGAAAAGTGGCCCCACGGTTGAGGAGTGACGACGGCGACACAGCTTGAGTGATTGGGTGAAGACGATGGAGGAGGTAGGCGGGCTATGCTTCTTGGGGGAGAAAAAAAGAATGACGGCGCTAGTTGGAAAGGGTAACCCAGGGTAGTGAAACTAAATGCTCAGCGCATCTGTTTCCGTGATTCTCTCCTATGACTATCGTATCTTCCCTCATGTTTTGAATGTTGTCAACAATAATTTAAAAAATAAATTAAATTATAAATTAATAAAATTAAATTAATTATATTGTTCCATTCTTGGCTGATTATTAGTTAGTTCCATATACTTTTTCTTTTGTTAATAACAAAAATTATATATCATTTTGTTAACATCAAAATCTTTCGGATATTAATTTAGTATTTATCTCTTTATTTATATATAAATATATGTAAAATTTAACCTCATTTAATATATATTTTATATTTTAATATATCATACGAATAACTAATTTAATAATTAATTTTTAGTATATACTTGACATGGTTAATAACAAAAATCTTTCACTTAAATCATTGTACCAAACGAATTTACGACTAACGCTAATAAATAGTATAAATATACTAAATTGTATCGAACACTAGTATTTTCATATCAAACTTTTTTTTAAAATAAAAGAGTTGATAAAATAAAAAATAAAGTTCAATTAATTTAAATTAAGATAATGTAAGATATAATAAAATTTATAAATTTAATAATAATTATTTTTATTGATTTACTTTATCAATTTTTTCTATTTAAAAAACATTTGTTTACCCTGTATTCTCACACTTCGATGAGAATTAGTCTCGTGGTTGGTTTATTTCTTTCATAAGAAGATAAGTTTATATATAGAAAATCAATTTCGTTTTCAATGATATTTTTCTTTCATCTAGCTCAATTTGCAATAAATTTTTCTTTCGTTCTTACGTTCAAACAATCAAGTAATTAACAGGGACACTTAAAAAAATATATAAGGTTACTCAGTGACGGGTCAAAAAACAAAGAAAATTCTTTTCTGCATAGATATATTTTACACTTTGAAACTATACATACATACATACATATGTTGATTGAACACACTAAAACTATATTAACTTAAAATAATAAAATATTAATATAATTTATCTACTATTTATTTTTATATGGTTACATATAATTTTTTTTACACGTATTCTTAAACAATTATTCAATTATTTATTATTTTCCTCTGTATTGTGAAGTCTAGTAATTACAATATTTAAATATAAAAAAGTATCTTAACCAAAATCATTGTTACAAATAAGATCATTTAAGCGTTAAAATAAAAAAAATACATAACTTTAAAATATATAATATTACTAGATAGATGAAATGCTTTATTATTTTAATCAATATTTTTCAAATAAAGTCACTCCTTTATATTTAGAAACTAAACTTAAATTTGGTAATTAACTAGTGTCACAGAGTTTGTCATCATAATTTATTGATTTTTCATTATTTATTTTGAGTTTAGATTCAAAATCAAATTTAACAAGATAAATATTATTATATGTTAATTTTAATAAATTAAACTTATTATTTCTTTTCAATAAGTCAAGCATTACAAAATGTACTATTTGCTAGTGGCTTGTTATACACGTCATCTTATATGCAATACAAAGACCAGGTCTGATGTACTCTTAGGGTGCTTTGGTGAGTTGTTCTATTCTCTTCTAAGACCCCAATTCACAATGCACTCTAAGTGTTTGATTAATGTCCTAAGCGAGAGGAGAAACAAATTAAAGTTGTTCTTGTCTCCACCAACTTTTAAGATAAGAGAAATATAAGAGACATGTCTTAAGGATGATTTTTAAGCCAATTTTTATATTAGTGGAGATTTATCTCGACGTCTTTATTCTTTTTGTCTTATAACAGCTATCAAGTGTTACTTCTTTTTTAATCTATTTTTATTTGGCTCTTATTTATGTGTATAAAATAATGGTTATCTCCATGTTAGTCAAAGCTTATGCATGTTTGATTGTTTGTTAAATTAATTTAATTTTAGATTTAGGCCTGTTGCCTTACCTATAGGCTATGTTGATGTTACTATGCAAATAGGCAAGAGAAGATTTAAAAAAATTGGCAAGTCAACTGAGGCAAGTGGAGAATTTTGGAGGTTGTGGGGGGCAGATAGTTAGGTTGGTGGAGAAATGTTCAAAACCCCGAGAAAGTCACATTTCAAGGTATTGTCATGGATGATTTCGTGTACAAGGCAACATATCCTGTTTCCATGATACCCCCATATAATATAATCTTATTTATAAAGCTCAACTGCTGGGAAGTTTCAATATTTTGTTGAATTTGCTTAAGTTTACTACATTGATGTGATTATTTAGTTTTGACTTAATCCTATTGGCAATTCGTTTTATAATTTTTTGTTTCAAATGATGTAGGAATGCCCTGTTTTTCTTGCTAGTGGTAATTCTTAATGATATTACCATGTAAGAATTATTCAAATTGTTTTACCATGTAAGTTTTAACATCATGAGACAGAAACTGCATAAAAAGAAAACATATTTTAGTTTGTTGACTTTTTTAGTTTGATGTTAGAGGAAGTTTATATTTTGCAACATAAGATAGTTAGACTTACAAGAGTAATGTGAGTTTTCTGTCCTCATTTGAGTTGATCATGGATGAAAGAATTCTAATGTTCCTACTACTCATTTTCAGTTCTTTGTTAGTTGTCACAGCAAGAACAGCGAATCGAGATTGTAAGTTTGGTCTGTTGTGTCAGTCAGATACTTTCTCCTCATCCAAATGGCATTTTCGATATACACATTGTACAATTAAGAGTTTATAGTCTATAGAGTTAGGTACTTGGTTTTTCAACTTTCTGTCTCATGTAAGTAGTTAAGAAGTTAGAACAAACCAATTCTGTGTAGAAGTTAGAACAAACCAAGAAGTTAGTGATTGAAATTTGCCTTTTAATTATTTATTTATTTATTTTGTTTCTGATGCAGACCAAACTCTGCTGGCTCTAAAGAATGAGTGGCAGAACACACCACCGGATTGGGAACGCTCGAATGATCCTTGTGGCGATGGTTGGATTGGCATTGGGTGCATCAACGGAGCCGTTACCTCCATGTACTTTCTCTTCTTTTAAGTTCTTAGTGTGAATCACTAACTTCTCCAGAGTTTCCTTTTGTGAGGTTAACATGATTGTTGGCATTTCCAGAACACTGTCAAGCATGCATTTGACCGGCCAGCTTTCATCAGAAATAGGAGGACTATCTGAATTGCGGATTCTGTACGTGTTCTACTTTAGTCTTGTATTGTAATTCTAAATATTGAATTTATCTGAAACAATGGTCACCTTCCACCCTATTGCTTGAAGATTTAATCTCCTTTTTATTGATAAATTCCCTGATTTGAGTATTTTAATTTATTTTTCTTTGTATTTTGTTCTTGAACCCCCCCCCCCCCCCCCCTTCTTTCTTTCTTTTGCAGGGATCTGTCCTACAATAAGAATTTAACAGGACCGCTTCCGGAAGCAATTGGAAACTTGAGAAAGCTGACAAACTTGTAAGACAATTTCAAAAGTTAAGAATATATCCAAATCCAATTATGCTTGATCAAACAACTCTAACAACGCACTTTCTTAATTTGTCTTCTAGAATTCTTACTGGCTGTGGTTTCAGTGGTACTATACCGGATACAATTGGAAATATGCAACGCCTTGCATTCTTGTAAGAATTGTTTGCTTGATTTTTTGTAACATATATCAGAAATAGGCCTCTTTATTTGTCCTGCTCCTAGCAACAATAGTTTGTTTGATGATCAAATGGGTTAATTTTAATCACAGGTCTTTAAATTCAAATAACTTCAACGGGCAAATTCCATCCGCTATTGGTAATCTCACAAATCTATATTGGCTGGACTTGGCTGAAAACCAGCTTGGAGGGTCTATCCCAATATCAAATGGAACTTCTCTTGGTCTGGATATGCTACACAATACAAAGCACTTGTATGTGAAATCCATTTTGCTCTATTTTGGATGATATATAATTCAATCCTTCTAATACATTTCCATTATCTACAGTCATTTTGGGGTTAACCAACTTTCAGGCAATATTCCTCCTCAGCTTTTTAGTTCAGCCATGTCTCTGATACATGTGTAAGATCCATACCAACAAGCTAATAAACTAAGAGATTATTACGAAAATCAAAATTTTGAATTTTTAGTAATTTCTTTTTATCAGGCTTTTTGAAAGGAACGAATTTATTGGCAATATTCCATCTACACTTGGACTAGTCCAGAATCTTGAGGTGGTGTGAGTATCCATATCTTCCTAATGTAAATTAGTAAATAGAGTACATGTTTGTTTTTTGTCTTCAAATTTTTCTTTTTGCGACTGCAGGCGCCTTGATGGTAATTATCTAAGTGGACCTGTGCCTCCAAACGTTAGCAACCTTACAAATGTTAGGGATTTGTAAGTAGAGAAAACTTGAACCCACTTTAATTATTAATATTATTATTAATTTCCTGATTTCATTTTTATTGCTTTCTGTTTTCCCACAGAAGGATTTTCTGTTTTTATTTTCTTGTTTCCTATTTTTCATAGTTTCTTCACAAAAATCTTGAATAGAAAACATGGAAAACAAATAGTCTTTATATTCTGAACCAAACTCCTTTAAAGTGAGGATTGAGGAAGTTGGTAAAGTGAGAAAGTGAGTGTCTAATCACCATTATATCATGGTAATGGGGCTCACACATGATAGAAATTATAAATTCAATAGTGATTAACCCCTTACTTCGTCACTTTACAATTCTCCTCATGATCTTTTTCCTTTATATTCCAAACAAATTCTCATTATTGGTATAATATTGGTATCTACTGTGATGAATTTGTAACTGTCCTGATAGAAGTTTTGATCTTTATGTTTGTTAGGCTTCTCTCCAACAATCGCCTATCTGGTCCTCTTCCCAACCTTACTGGAATGAACAGCCTCAACTTCCTGTAATTTCTAAATCATTTGGCTAACTTCACTTTTTTATATATGTGTATGCTTTGTTTTTCAAAGTGAGTATTAATTTTATAGAAATGACTACAACATAGTTATTGACATCATTTGGCAGGGATGTGAGCAATAATAGTTTTGATCCATCAGAGTTTCCACTATGGTTAACAAATCTACCATCTTTGACAACAGTGTATGTCTTTCTTTCTGCACTCTCTCTGCTATCAGCTTTAATCTTCTCTCTTAGGTTTCAACCTTTTATTGCTTATATTATCATTTTGTACGGCAGAAACATGGAGAATATAAACCTTCATGGGAATATTCCTGTTTCATTTTTCAGTTTGAGCCAGTTACAGACAGTGTGAGTAGCAGCCTGTTAATTATTGACTGTTGATAGTTCCATTTTATGATGAAAATTTAGATATAGCTGTGAGTAACTGCTTCTTTATTTCTTTGTGACATGATCTTCAATAGGAATTTGAAAGACAACCAGCTAAATGGAACATTAGATATTGGTACTACCATCAGCAAACAACTGGAAATCATTGATTTGCAGACCAATTTTATTGCTAAGTTTAATCCAGAAATTAATGTATCCAATGTGGAAATAATGTAAGCCATAACTATTGTATTACAGTAGGTACTAGGTAGTTTTTTTTCCTTTTTTCTTTGCTTTCCTTGACATATGGTTTATTAATGAAAACATATATCTTCAGACTCGTCCATAATCCGGTTTGTGGAGGAGGATCTTCACAGGATTATTGTTCAATTCCACAACAAAACAACATGTATACAACACCACAGAACAATTGTGTGCCTGTCACCTGCAGCACAGATCAGAAAGAAAGCCCTAACTGCAAATGTGCATATCCATATACCGGAACTTTAACTTTCAGGGCACCAACCTTCTCTGACTTGCAAAACAAGTCAGTCTTTGCATCTTTGGAGTCGTCTATGATGCGATCTTTTCATCGATATAATCTACCTGTGGACACAGTTTCTGTGAGCAATCCAAGAAAGGAAGCATTATACCTTGATTTGACTCTAGAAGTGTTTCCATCCGGCATATATCGTTTCAACCGAACGGGTATTATTAATATAGGCTTTGTGCTTAGCAACCAGACATATAAGCCTCCTCCCACTTTTGGACCATTTTATTTTATTGCTGATGATTATGAAAACTATATGGATGACTCAGGTAACACTAAATGAATCGGATGATACATATAGTAATGGAATTAACTATAACAGTGCTCCATTTTTAAACTTGATTTTTTTCTCTTGTGATTTAGTATTCATCAACTCTGAAGGATCCAATAAATCTTCAAAAACTGGCATAATAGCTGGAGTTGCTGGTGGTGTTGTCCTGGTGATATTATTAATCATTGCAAGTGTTTATGCCTTGCACCAAAAGAATAAGGCAAAAAGAGCAACAGAGAAAAATAATCCTTTTGGTAAGAGAACTTAAATGTCCGCTCTGCTTCTTTTATTGCCAATTCATGGAGCTAAGATTTTTGTGTGTTTTGATCTCACAAAATGCAGCAAAATGGGATGCAGATGAGAGCAATAATAGTATCCCACAGCTGAAAGGAGCAAGGCGCTTCACTTTTGAAGAAATTCAGAGCTACACCAAAAACTTCTCACAAGTTAATAGTATTGGATCTGGAGGATACGGGAAGGTGTAGAATCCATCTAGTTTATTTCATTTCTCTGTGTATAATCCTTAAAAAATGAAAAATGATATTTTTTTAAAGAAAGAACTATAAGATAACAGATTCAATCATAGTGTAATGAAGCCACCTTATATTAATGCATTTTCTACATTGATTTTTCCATTGATACCACCACCTATCTCATAACTGTGGTGCTCTATACATTGTCAGAATTTTTGTCAGATCAATGATACGGTTAATTGATATTGGCAGGTTTACCGAGGAACTCTTCCAAACGGGCACCTAATTGCTGTTAAAAGAGCTCAGAAAGAATCAATGCAGGGAGGGCTGGAGTTCAAGACTGAGATTGAACTTCTATCAAGGGTCCACCATAAGAATCTTGTTAGCCTTATAGGTTTCTGCTTTGAGCAAGGAGAGCAAATGCTCATTTATGAATATGTTCCCAATGGCACTTTGAAGGATACTCTTTCAGGTATAAACAAGTGCACTAACCATTTCACATTGCTAATTTGAGTAGCAAATAATGATATACTTGAACAGAATAAACTCACATGCTACTCAAAGATTCTAGGAGAACATGTGTAGACTATTCAGAAAATCTTTATGGTCAGAATAAGGTGTTATGTAAGTATATGGGGGATTTGTGAGGATAAAACTTGTAGAATTCACTATTATCCTGAGTATCTTCTCTTAAATATTGACAAAAATACCAATACATGATTGGTTGGTGTAGTAGATTTTCCTTCCTCTTTACTACTTGTCTGAGAAGGGGAGCCTTGGAGTAATGGTTGAGTTGTCTCCCTGTGACCTCAAGGTCATGGGTTCAAGTTGTGGAATCAGTCACTGATATAATTATCAGGTAAGGCTGCCTGCATTACTCCTTTTGGGTGCATCCCTTTTCCCGGATCCTGTGTCAACACGGGATACTTGTACACCGGGCTGCACTTTACTACTTGTCTTAGGCTRGTAGTCCACAGTACAGAAAAAGATAGGGTAGGAAGATTCATGTCCGCTAAATAGCTACAGAAATTGCTTAATTTGATCAAGGATTGGCTATTGAGTGAGGTGTAATAGTTTATTAACTTTGCATGTAATATAAATATAACACGCGCWTATGGTCTCTGCAGGTAAAACAGGAATAAGATTGGACTGGATTAGAAGGCTGAAAATAACACTTGGTGCTGCCAGGGGGATGGATTATCTCCATGAACATGCCAATCCTCCCATCATACATAGGGACATCAAATCCACAAACATATTATTGGATGAACGTTTGAATGCTAAAGTTTCTGATTTTGGACTCTCCAAACCATTGAGAGATGGTGAAAAAGGTTACGTTACCACTCAAGTCAAAGGAACAATGGTTTGTATCTTGTGCTCTTCTACCTTTTGCCAATTAAACAAGAGTTCAATTTTGATATACTAATAGTATAAAACATTTTACAGAGTTGTCTAGTCATATTTCTTTTGAATGACTATGTATGCAATCAATGTAAAGTTATTTTTGCTAACGTGACATTATGTAATTGAACACACCTGTAAAACTGTTTTACACTAATATTGTATTAAAATTAAATTCATTAAACAAAGACATGTATAGAAAACTATTTCAAGACTCAATTGTCTTCTGTGGCATCTAATATCCAATATTAAATGATTACATTACAATGAACTTTTGCTCCTAATGTAGGGCTACTTGGACCCGGAGTACTATATGACTCAGCAATTGACAGAAAAGAGTGATGTGTATAGCTTCGGAGTACTAATGTTAGAGCTGATAACAGCAAGAAGGCCGATAGAACGAGGAAGATACATTGTGAAAGTGGTTAAGAATGCCCTAGACAAGGACAAAGAGTTCTATGGCCTTAAGGAAGTAATTGATCCATCCATTGATTTGGGAACAACACCACAGGGTTTTGACAAGTTTGTTGATCTTGCAATGCAATGTGTTGATGAGTCAAGTTCTAGCAGACCCTCAATGAACTTTGTGGTGAAAGAGATTGAGAACATGTTGCAGTTGGCTGGTTCCAACCCTAATGCAGAGTCTGCATCCACTTCATCTAGTCATGAAGTAAGCAAAGGGAGTTCTCAACATCCTTACAATAATGAGTTCTTTGATTCAAGTGTTGTGATTCCACGTCCTTAACTGTTGATGAGGCTGTGTATATAAATGCATGTAGGACTTCTCTTTCAGTAGTTGTTTGAAGCTTGAAAGTAACTTGTTGAAAAAGTTATTTAGATTTGTCTATCTTACTTTTATTTGAAAGAACGAATTAGTGTTTATATTTTTTGTTCATAAAAATTAAACTTATTAGATTCTTGGAGATTATAAGTTGTTTTCAAACATATATGGATAGTTGCTATATAGAATTCTGAATTATCTTTAAAGAAAATGTTAACAATACAAATACAACCTCTTTTAGTCAATTGCTACCTACAATAGGAATCTATCTATTGTTAATATATAAAAATAGATACATAAGTTTATTCACATTACTTTTAAAATATATTTTTCTTTCTACTAATGCCATGTCAACAACATTGTTTACTTGGCAACATATTAGAATTAACCACTCATTTTTTGCCAAATAAACTATTATTTCCAAATCAGCAAATATATATATATATACAAAAATTTGTAATCAAATTTGTAACCTACAAACTACAAAGATATTGGATCCATATCCATATATTTATTATATCTCACCATTATAAATAATACAATAAATTTATAACTCCAATAATTAATTTATTAATTTCTATAAATAGCTCACTAAATATAATAAACATTCATATTACAAATGTAATAATAATATTATTAATCATAATAAATTTTACGTTACAAATATTCAAATTCCATACTATTTGAACTACTTATATAAGTTTCTTATCACTATTCCTTCAAATGACATCAAATTTAGAACAAAAAATTTATTTTTGAATTACACAACATCACAAACTTACTCAATGAAGCATCATTCTTTGGACAATATCACGAAACAAAAAGACAATTAGTTTATCAAAGTTTGCGTGGTTCATCTATGGAAAACATTAACACCCATAAATGAAGAAGAGTCTCTTTGTTTAGAAATGATTATATTAGATGAAAATGTACAAAACAAACATATTTATTAAATTTTTAAATTGAATTTACGAAAAAATACTTTAATTATTTTTGCTTTTTATACTTTTTATATTATTTTATAATACTTTATATATAATTGTATTTTAATATCGTTAAAATTATACTTCTTTTAATATGCTATTCATTATTTTTTTAACTAATTATGAAGTATGATTTTCTAGCAGGAAAGGAAAAGTCTATACTATAAAATATTTAAAAATAGAAGATACAAATGATTTGTATAGGCCAATTAAAAGTATAATAAAAGCAAACTTTTTACTCACAATTATTGTGAAAGAAATTAAAGATTCAGTTTTGAATATTTTTCAAGACTATTTTGAATTTGCATCACTTGAGACATTATCTAACATAGTGGGACAAAGAAAAATACTAACAGGTAATTTTATTTTATACTATTTCAATTATTCTTATTAAAAAAAACTTATTCAAAAAAAAATCTACACATTTTTATTCTTTTTATTGTAGACGTCATTGGAAAACTACATTAAGAGATTAAGAAGAAAGAAAATCATACAAATTCAAGATACATCTTTGGAAGAAAAACATACATGCAAAGATGGAACAAACAATATAATAGAAAGTGCATACAACTCAACAATTCATAAAGAACATGCCTTCACAAGAACCTCAATTGAAAAAAGAAAGCAACAATTCTAACAAATGCAAAAATCAACCTACCAAATAAAAATGTCACTTTGTACAACTCTAACATCCAAATTTTTTGTACTACAAATTATTTTAAATAAAACACCTTTTAAATTTAACTTTAATGTACACATATTTAATTTAGTTCTACAAAACATAGCCATTTTTAATATTTATTATATATTATCATTAATTTACCATCCATGCATTCCGCAAGTCTCATTCTAGTATATTCTTAATATATAAAAGTAGGTACATAGGTTTACCCACATTGCTTCTAAGTTATTTCTCTTCATCTACTTACGCCATGTCAGCATTATCGCTTACTTAACAAAATTTTAGAATCCACCATTCAAATATTATCAAATCAACTTTTATTTTCAAATAGAAAAACACAAAAAACAAAACCAACAACTTAACTTTTTCCAAAAAGCTCTAAAAATCAAAGAGCTTATTACCTTTCTCATACTTCTCTAAACCCTCTTCCTCTTGGAACCTTTTCCGTACCAAGATCCTATTTTCTCCATCCACTTCCGGTCCCATGAGCCATTGTTTTTTCCTCAAAACAAATTGTCCATCACGATGTCCATCTCCGACAGAGCTGCATTGCATAAATTACAGAAACTAGCACAAACTCCATTCTTCCTGTTGTGGTTTTTCTGCCGGAGCTCGATTATGAGTCTCAGACCAACGTCACCACTCGGCGCCGCCAACGTAGAAAATTTGTCTCAGGTATCGTCCTAAAGATTTTCAACTTTGCCGTTTACTCTTCTCATTCTGTTGTTCAATATCATTTTCAATAGCCCTGTTTATTTGTTATAAATAATAACATTTGAATTGTGAACTCATTGCAAGTAACACAGGTTTATGTATTTCTCTTTTTTAAACGGTTCTGTCTAACAATCACAACCAAAATTAATGTGCTTCCACAATTTATATTTATGTGTTCCTCCTTTTCAATTTGTTATTCCACATGTACAGTACAGTATTGCTTCCACAATTTACTTGGAATGGATTATCATTCTTTGATCATGTCTTATTCTCTTTGTTGTAAAAGGATTTGCAGTGGTAATAACAGACGGGAAGAGTTAATACCCAAAATTGTTAGATTAAAGAGACGGAAAGCAATCCTTTCGAAGAAAGAAAGACAAGAAGATATGTTTAACACAATTTTTATTGCACCTTTCTTATTTTATTGTAAATTGATTCATAAGGTGATTTTGATGCCTATTTTGAAAATGTAGAAACACAATTATTTGAAATACTTAGATCTATCCAATTTAGACAAGTAAGAATGAGGAGAAAGTAGTATCTTCGGTCAAAGAGGAGTGCCAATTTAGCTTCCACTTCAGGTTAGTAAAAAATGAGTAGAAAGCAATATTTTCGGTCAAAGAGGAATGCCAATTTACCTTCCACTTCAGGTTAGTACAAAAGATGAAAATCAACCAATCACTATTTAGTAAAATATTTTAAAAAAATTAAAACAAAAAACTCTTATCTATTATTATTCAATTGAAACATTAAGTACTAATTAAATGCAATAAACATACATTAAAGTGTCATAATAATAATAATTATAAAAAATTTCAATTACAAATATTCAAATTCTACAACTTATACATATTAAGACTCTTACTACTCTTCATTTCTTAATCTCTCATACTAATTGTCAAAAATTTCTTAAATTTAATGTAACATTTTTATATGTTTTTCGTTCTCATTCATTTATTCTTTTAATTATTTACAAACAAAAAAATCGCAGAAAAGACAAAGASTAGCCATTAATGCAAATCGAAAAATAAAAAAAAAAAAGAAGGAAAATACAGTTTTGTATAACTCTAATATAAATAACTTATGTCTTTTTTAAAAATAAATAAATTCAAAATCTATTTATAATATGTTCTCTAAAATATTTTTAATATAACATTTATTAAAATATACTATATAGTATAAATAATCTACTTCTCCACGCATTGCGCGGATCTGATTCTAGTTCCAATAAATTCACAAACACAGAAAAAACTAAACCCAACATCAGAAAATGAATAACAATATCTAATAATTAGACTAGTAGCCAAACAACAACAAAAAATAAGTAAAAAAGATTCAAACATGAAAAACATACATTGAAAAGGAAGAGGACAAGGGCTCCCACAAATGTCAAATGAGACCAAGAAAAGCAATCAAAAAGAAAAAAGAGTAATATGGGCTAAAAAGCTAAACAAAAAAATATAGTTGTTTAAACCGGTTCGAACTGATTGGTTAGAAAAATCGATAAACTAGTTCGGTCCAGTATATTTTGACCGTTTAAGAAAGAAAATTGGACAGAACCAGTATAAATCGCAAACCAACAATTAACAAAAAAAAAACTCCCCCTTAGATTCAAACTTGGATCATCTTGCACAGTTTCACTGCCACTAAACCAAGCTGCTTTTCATTATATTTCTCATTTTTTAATATATAACGTATACAAATTAAATTATATTCTTAAAATATTAATTATAATTTAAACAGTTCAGTTCGTGACCTATTCGTTAAACTAATAAACTAGTAAATCAGTAACCTATTGGTGCGATCATCAATTCGATTTTAACAACTATACAAAAAAAGAGACATTTTTTTTATTTTGAACTAAAACAGTTTCTTTTTTGAAGAAAAATTATGATTGAAGTATTTTCACAATGATTTACAGTACAATTAAGTCCTTGTTTATAGTTGTTAACTCTTGACTAACTCCCTAATAAGAAACCTATTACTAATGGGCTAACTGGATTTGGGAGTGTGTTAGTTATTCTTGTCGAAGGAATGAAAACACAAACCGTTCTAAAAATGTTGTCATGACGTGTTTAAAAACTTTTTTAATATAGCTATCTTTTATAACTTTTGCTCCATAAAATTATTAAAAATAAATCATGAATATTTTATAATATCTATTTTTTTTTACCTCTATCATGACACACATTTTAAAGGTATATTATATTTACAAATAAAAATATAAAAAATCAACTTTTAGTCGGTCAATATTAGCTAATTTTAAAGTTTCAGTTTAAATTTAGAATTTATAATTTTTTTAATTACTCAAATGACATAGTCTCTCCATACTTATCTAACAGGTCGCGAATTCGAGTCTTCCTATCTTCGATAAAAAAAAACTATAGTTTATGATCTAAAATTTAATATAAATAAAAAATTAAAAGAAACAAATTAGTTCTTAGCATTTGTTTCCATCTATTCTACTTTTCATAGAATGAAGATCTTGATTATTTTCATTATTCACCTTATTATTATTATTATTCTTTTTCATTTGAATAACTATCTATTGGTTCTATATATTCTACTTTCAACTCTCTCCGCACTTTATTGAATCTTATTCCAAATATTTGTCAAGTCTTTGCTGTGCTGCTTTGAATTATATTTTGGATCTTTTTTGGGGGTAACATATCCAAATAGTTTAAGAAACGTTCATTTCTTATCTCTTTAATCAGAAAATATCAAACCATTGCTATCTCAATTTTCCAGTTAAGTCCTTATTAGATGTTAATAATAGAAAGTGACCGTACACAATTAACGCCAAATTGTTCATGTACTTATTTCCCAATTTTCTACTAAGATGAGTTCAATGAAAATCCAAGTCAACCAATGTGACAAAAATGGGGTCCCTATATGAACTGAGTCAATATTATGCATTTAATAATGAATTGTTCATTATGCACCAAGTTTAAATTAAACTTTGAATCATTTTGTTCCTTGACTAAATTTTTAGGATAACACAAAATTCTTCTTTCTTTTTCTATAAATAAATGTGTACAAATTATAATATATTTTTTGTTCAATAATATAAATGAAAATTGGTGGTCTCTTTGGTAGCGTTTGTTTTTGGAGACAGGACACAGAGACATGGACAGTACATGTCTAAAATATGTTTGGAAGTAGAGACATGGACACGGAACACATTGTCTCCGAGACAGTTTTTCATATTTTTGTGTCCACTCTTTTACYAAGGACAATGATGGACACGGYAATTGGAAYAGTGGACACGGACCTTTTTATAAATTTTGTTTTCCTTTTTGTCCATAGATATTTTCTATTATTCCACTATTATCCCTTCTTATTTTTCCTATAATTAGTCTTGAAATTTTTAAAAGATAAATATTATTAATCGTAAAATTGATCTTTTAAAATGCTAAAAAATAATTTATAAGTTGTAATTGATTTTATATAATTTAAAGAAAAATAAGTTTTTAGATAAAAAAAATTTGGTTTTCTAAATAAAAATAGATTTTTATGTGCAAAAACTATTTTTTTCATGTAAAAACGGATTCTTTTTTAAAACTGATTTTTTATTTAAAATTAATTTGTCTTATTAACCTAAACAAATTTTTTTATTAATCAGATCTATTTTTTTATTAATCTTAACCATATGTATTCTTACATATTAATAATAAATTTAAAAATAAAATAAATATATTTATAATTTTTATTTTAATATAAATACTATTATATATTTTTTTATTAAATTTTTGGTCTTTTCAAATATTTTTTCAAGTTTCATATGTACTCTTACGTACTCTCATTCTCTATTAAATTAGTTTGTACTTGATGTAAAAAATTTGGAATCATGGTTATTTTAGTCATTTCATATAATATTTTAGTCTTGTCCATGTGTATCCAAACATAATAATGGACATTACATTAGTGTCTTGTACATCGTATCCAAACACAATACACAAACAATAATTTTTAGTGTCTCCGTCTTATTGTCTCTGTCTCAGTGTCATGTTCTGTCCTGTCTCTGAAAACAAACGCAGCCTTTCATACTCTGAAATTTAAAAAATTAAAAATAATATATTTAATTAAATTGTATGGACGAATTAAATTAAATCTCAATAAGTACTATAATATCATAAAGTTCTTGTGATATGTTTATTTTGACTTAAACTAGGGGACACATGCATGAGGCCAAAAGATTCATGGGCAAACAATATAAAGTATTTAGTTAATAAAACTTGTCTCTCTCATCATTCTGTCACAAATCAAACTAACCCTAAAAAGAAGGAAACCTTTTTGCTGAACTTTTATTACTATTAGTCAAAAAATTTAAGCAGAAATATAATGAGGACGTAACCTTTTCATTTGTCCAATTTGTACATGTCCATGCACGCGTCTTTTTATTTGTTTCTATACTTTCTATGTTCTTTAATTTTTGTAAAGTTATATATGCATGCAGAAGACCTTCGACCATTCAAGCTCTTGATTGAATTGGAAGGTCTTCTTCTTCTTCTTAAGCAGCTAAAACACGGTAAATCATTTTTTGTTAATAAAGTATATATTTAACCCTTCTTAATCTGCAAAGTTAATATATTTCATTTCCTTCTTAATACAACAAGAAAATATATTGAGAATGCTTTTCTATAAGTTACAGCAGATAGCGGCAGTTGATGTAAAACCGCCGTTATATGAAGTGGATTTGGTATTATTTATTATGATAAAAGTTCATATGTAGTTATTTTTATATGAAGTTGATAATTAAGAACGGTAAAATGATAATTTAGTTAAATTTATCAAATTATCTAACAATTTTTAAATACCAACTTCAGAAAGACAATTATATGTAAGTTTTTACCATTTAATATTTTTTTGCCGTGACAACCATCGTTAAACGGAATTTATTTAATGGCATTTATCAGAAATCTTCGCCAATAAACCACCTCTATTTATCGGAATTGGTGTAGTATTATTGTAGGATGACTTGTCTGTTTTATATGTTCATTTCAAATCGATCATTCATTATTACTATAAAATAAAGAGAAAATTTTATTTTCTTCTCCTGTGAGATGCTAAAATGACACTGCCCTTTCCTCTATTTATAAAATGTATATTTTCCTTTCTTATAACTTTTAAAAAAAATCTTGTTTTAATCTATTTTAAATTTTTTGTGTTAACTAATGTTAACCTTATCTATTTTTTTTAAAAAATTATTTTTTATAAAAATACTCTTTAACAAAAATTTTATTTTTTTGTCACTTAAATTTTGCTTACCAAAATACCTTTTAATAAATTATTTTTTTATTGATTAAATTATATTTTTATCAAAATATTTTTAAAAAAATTTAATAATTAAATTATTTATTTCTAAGATATCCTTCAATAATTTTTTAATTATTAAATTATGATTTTACCAAATTTTTTGTTAACATTTTTTTATATTTTACTATTAATTTTTTCGATATTAATATATAATATTTTTAATATTAAAGAAAAATCTTAGTAAAATTATAAAAAAAAAAAAAAAAAAAAATAGTCAAATATAATTTTTTTTTTTTTTTTTTTTTTTTTTTTTTTTAAGATTTTTTTTCTTTAATATGGTTAGAAGATAATATAAATGATAATCAAGAAATTAATAATAAAATATTAAAAAATGTTAACAAATTGGATAAAATTATAATCTTAAGTAATTAAAAAAAATTTTTTGAATATCTAAAAAATATTTAATTATTGAATTTTTAAAAAAATATTTCTGATTTTTTTTTTTTTTTTTTTTTAATAAAAAAAGAATTTATTAAAGAGTATTTTGGTAAGCAAAATTTAATGACAAAAAAATAAAATTTTTGCTAAAGGGTATTTTTGTAAAAATAATTATTTTTCTTGAAAAATGGATAAAGTTAACATTAGTTAACGCAAAAAATTTAATATAGATTAAAAATGAGGTTTTCTAAAAGTTATAAGGGAGAAAATTGTACATTTTATAAATAGAGGGAAGAGGAGTGTCATTTTAGTATCTTACAGGAGAGAGGAGTGAAATATTCTCTAAAATAAATGACTTATCGACTATATAATTTTTTTCTTAACTATTTATTTAATTTTTTGGGGAAAAAAAAGAAAAAAGAAAATACTTCTAGAACTATGTAGAATATCAATTTCTTGGCTATGAAAGGTTCAATTTTCTTGGTTGCTCGTGCGTTCTAGCTAACCACTTGTATGGTTTTAGTAAATGTTCATTATTGAATTAGAGTTATGTCCTAATCCTTGTACTAAATAATAAGTTCAATTTTCTTGTGTATAAGTTAATTACGAGTTACCTAATAAATTCTTATCTACCATAAAAATGATGATCAATTATATTGTTTCACACTATATCTTTTAATATTATTATTATTATTATATTAATTATGTGTTTATCTGTATCTCACTAGTCACTATATTTGCATGTGAAAATGAAATCATATTGATCATTCTTTATGACATTTTATTTAATGACTTAGGAATACATCGCTGTTGGATAGAGTTATTAACTACATATACTAAAGTGTTTCTTTAATAATAATGGGCTATAACTATAAGCACAAAGTCAATAAATGCATTATATATGTATAGTTTAATATAAGTTTATAACAATGTCATTGACTCCTTTCCCACCATTTCTTATAGATCAGTATACTTGAAACTTTGATAGGTTATTTTTTTTATTTATCTATGAAAATTAAAAAAAATCAATGTTAGGTAACTAATTTTTTCAACTAATAATAGTTAATTTTTTATATTTTATTTATTTAAAATTTTAAATTTTAAATTATAAATTTTTAACTTTAAATTTTAAATTATAAATTTAAATATTAAAATTGACTAAGATTAACTAACTAAAAGTTAGTTTTTTATATTTTCTGAATTGAAAAAGGAACGACTTCACAAAAATATTCATTCATAAATGTAATTTATTAGCATGCATTAATATATTATATAAAAGTGATAAAACATTTGGATTTACACTAATTAAAGTAAATTAAGATTTTGTTTCTCTCTTCTTTTTTAACTCCACGTTATTTTTATTTTGTAAACAAAAAATACAAAATTTATATAAGATTTTGGTTTCTGATTTTCTAAATATATATAGATAAATAAGCTATACTAGTTACTACAAGCTATAACTGTAACTAGCTTTGAACTTATCACTTTTTTGTATATATAGTTTCAAAACCTAAAAATATTTAGATTTGTCTCTATTTTTATTTGTTAATTTTTTTTAATTGAATATATCATACTTGGAGAGGTTTTAATTAGTTCAACACAGTGAACATATATATGTATTTTTTTAAGATTTAAATATAATCTTTTTAATATCTATAATAAGTATTTTATGACTATTCTATAAGTGAAAGGCTTCTATAAAAAATAAAAATAAAAATAAAAATAAAAACTAGCTTTGTATTTGAAATTTGGCTATACATGCATTTTGAATCGGTAGTACCAAAATTAATACATGTCCCCATCAAGCACTCTAGTCATTACCAGTTAAGAGAAGTTAAAAGAGACACATAAAGAGTGGCTAATTCATAGAGAAGACTTGAAGAGAGAAAAAATTAAAAAAAGAACAAAAAAACTAGTCTCATCAACTTTGCTATATAACTGGTTGAGGTGGTGAGTGGATTATATTGCAAATTGCAATGAAAGATGGATAACAAATTGAAGTTACCATTATTGGTGCTTTTGCTCAATTGTTTCTTGTTTCTGGCACTTTCACAAACAGCTTCCAATGATGATGGTAAGTTCTTTTGATCTATATATATATATGATTCAAGTATATTCTTAACTTTGATTATCTTTATATATATTAAAATCTTAAGGTATTTATTTCAATGAAACAAGTTTAACTTTTCAATGCAAATTATATTATTGTATGTTGCAGTTGAGGCCTTAAATTCTCTAAAGGATTCTTTGCAAATCAATATTCCCAGTTGGGTTGGTTCAGATCCTTGTAGTGGTTCTTGGGAAGGAATCACATGCAAGAACTCACGTGTTGTTTCCATGTATGTTCTCTTCTGAGTATGCTTAATTATACGGTAGAAACTTATATGCAGTTAAATTCATATGAAAGTGAAGTTGATAGTTGAGAGTTATTAGATGATAATTTAGTCAAATTTATTAAATTATTTAACGATTCTGAACTATTAACTTCACATGAAGTTAACAAAGTTAACTGTGCACCTGAACTATTACCTAATTTTATATATTAAGGTCTAAATTTTTATTTAAATAGTGCATTTTTTTCATTAAGTTATTCATTATTATTATTATTAATTTTTTTTAATTTATATAACACATGCTTGTAAATATTTCAGATCATTACCAAACACGGGCTTAAAAGGCCAACTTTCTCAAAATATTGGATCATTCTCTGAATTAGATACTCTGTAAGTTTTCTATTTTGCATATTAATTTTTTTTTTGTTTTTAATGTATATAAAATAAAAAATGAAACTTTTTTTTTTGGGTAGGGATCTGTCTTACAATAAGGACTTAACAGGACCACTTCCAGCAGAAATTGGAAACTTGAAGAAGCTAACAAAATTGTAAGGCTCTTATTAATTAGTTGTTAATCTTGATAATTAAGTTAATTAAATTGTGCTCTTATAATTATCCTAACAAAAAGAAAAGTGACTTTAATTTCTCTTGAATCCTTTTGCAGAAGTCTTGTGGGTTGTGGTTTTAATGGTCAAATTCCTGATGAAATTGGATCTCTTCCTCAGCTGGTTTTCTTGTAAGAACTTTTCAACTTTAATCTATATTTTAATTTTTTTTTCTGTGATTTTGTTAAGTAGAAGACATATATTATGTAAATTTCTTATATCTGTTTCATTTTATTTCTAAATATTCTAGTTGACCTTGCAAAATTAAACAAAATCTGCCGTATTATTATGTGAAAGTTTTTTTTTTAAAAAAAAATATTAATTAGGTTGGTACAAGAATTTGTTTATTTTTTTTCAATACAAGGGTTTCATGAAAAAATTTTAAATTCTAGAAACCTAGTTAAAAATTGAGTTAATACTTTTAATTCATAATATTTTTTTTCAAAATATTGATATTCTTAAAATATTTAAAATTAATATATTTTGATGTGAATGCAATCATGATTGATAAAATGAGTTATCTCATCATTTTTAATTTGATAATGAAACTCTCTTTTCATTTCTGATTATAAAACGTTAAAGTGCTGCTAAATTTAACTATAAATAAATAAAATTAATTTTATATTCACAAAAAATAATTTTTATATGACAAAAGTAGCAAAGGTTAATTTTATTCATATATAGATTATTAATATTCCAATTTTTTAAGTAGAAATAACATTTTTTCATCTTTTATGAATACAAAAATAATTTTATTTATTTATAAATAAATTTACCAATATTCTGAATTTTCATAAATAAATCTGATAATTTATTCCTCTTACATATTTTCTTTCTATTGCATTTATAGATGAATATGTTGAGAAATTATATAGAAAATGTTACCTACAATTGATCTATTAAGTTAGTAAAAAAAAAATTATTTATTCTATTGGTCCTTATAGTTTCGTAAAATTTTTAATTAAGCACCTATACTTTTTTTCTTTTTTAATTGAGTCTTTACACTAAATTTTTTTCTTCAATTAAGTTCTTCTAAATAATAATTTGCTTAATTTTTAGGAACCCAACTAAAAAATAATAATTGATATAGGGACCTAAATAAAAGGAAAAAAAGTGTCGGGATCCAATTAAAAAAAATTAGTGCAAGGACTCAATTAAAAAAAAGTATAAGAATCTAATTGAAAATTTCGCAAAACTATAACACCAACAGAATAATTAAACAAAAAAAAATGAATGAATATAATAGTCATTGAATAAAGTTTGAATACTAAGAAGTACATGCAAGTAGATAGTAATGATGATGATAATCTTAGTTTAGAGGCACACTTTGTAATTGCAGGTCCTTAAACTCCAACAATTTTAGTGGAAGAATTCCGTCTTCAATTGGGAATCTAGCAAACCTAAATTGGCTTGATTTAACAGAAAATTAGTGCAACAATAAGCTCGAAGGTCCCCTGCCAAATCTTACTGGAATGAGCTCCCTGAAATACTTGTAAGTAGACAAGCATTTGATTTTAGATAACTGCATTATTATTGATCATGATAGTTTAGGTAAGTTAGTTTTAGTTTTAGGCCTGTAATATTTTATATGTACTCAAATTGATTCTTAACATATCAACATTGTTTTGGGATGAATTGAATGTTTCTTGTGTTGTAATACAATGGTGAAATTCTCTAAAATCTATGTTGAAGGGATTTGAGCAGCAATGCCTTTGATAGCACAGATTTTCCACAATGGCTTTTGACTATGAAGAATTTAACAACATTGTAAGTCTTTCTTTTTGTTACTTATTTCACTCTTCTGTATCAATGTGCTTTTTTCAACACTTCAATGCCTCTGTTTTATGACAGACGGATGCAGGAGGCGAATCTGTCTGGCCAAATACCTGCTGGTTTCTTTAGCCTTCCCTCTTTGCAATATGTGTGAGTTTCACTTTCAGAAATAAAATAAATCTATCATTATCACTTCTATAATCAATATATTATACTAATGTTGTTACTTTTGCTTTGTTGATAGGGTGCTAAGTGAGAATCAACTTAATGGAACACTGAATCTTGGCCCCAACTATAGCAAAAAGTTGCAACTTATTGACTTGCACTCGAACTCAATTGGGGATTTTACGCAGCAAAATCAACCACCTAGTTTCACCATAGTGTAAGCTAATAAAGCAACCAACAAATTATAAGTCATGCAATAGAATCACATTTGACTATTGAGTATTAACTTCATTTTAATATGCAGGCTTGAAAGTAATCCAATTTGTTATGAAACTGGAACTACCGAATCTTTCTGCAAACCTTTACAAATCTCAGATGAAAATCCACAAAACAAATGTCCAGCTTCTGGTTGCAGCTCTGATAAGAGTCTCAGTCCCATGTGCCACTGTGCCTATCCATACACTGGTACTGTAACTTACAGAGCACCTTCCCTTTATGACTGGGGAAACAGCACTTCAATAGAGGCAGATATCAAGCAGGCTCTTCAATCCGGTGGTCTACCTGTGGAATCAGTAGTTTCAAGCACTCGAGATTCCAATCCATTTGAGCGTTTTGATTTTATTATCAAAATCTTCCCATTAAACAAGGATAGTTTCAGCCCGAGTGAAATTTATCAGATGAGTCTTGTGCTTCTTAACCTCAGTGCTTATAGACCATATGATTTTTACCCTGACAAAATCGGTAACTTACTATCCTTCGAATCGAATTGTTTTTCATTGACTAGTGTAGAGGAATCATCAACTCTTGTTATGTTTTGGACTTAACTTATTTTCTGTATTTCTTTGTCATGATCAAGAGCCTAAGCAGTTGAGTAACTCATCAAACACTGCATTGTTGATTGGAGTGGCAGTTGGTGGTTCTTTTGTCCTTGTGCTATTACTACTTGCAGGTGTTTATGCTTTCCGCCAGAAGCTAAGAGCAGAAAGAGCGATTTCTCGAAACAATCCCTTTGGTAGTTTTTAATGATGAATGTCTTTTTGTGTCTTCTTATTAGTGTCTTAACAATCAAACAGACTACATGTATTCATGAGCATTTATGTTAACGGTACTATTGGTTTCGCGAAATGCAGGAAACTGGGATCCAAGTAAAAGCAACTGTGGCACCCCTGAGTTAAAGGCAGTAAAGCAATTCTCTTTTAAAGAACTTAAGAAATGCACAAACAACTTTTCACCAGCTAATGATGTTGGATCTGGGGGTTATGGAAAGGTCTTGATTGTTGCTTATTTGATTCAGATATGTCTTAAATTGAACAATTTGTTACCAAGTGTTTCATTTCATACTTATTTCTTTGTTAATAAAATGTAACATTTACTGATAGATATTCTTGTGTGTGTATAAAGGTTTATAAGGGAACTCTTCCCTCTGGACAACTGATAGCCATAAAACGAGCTCAAAAGGAATCGAAGCAGGGCGGGTTAGAATTCAAAGCCGAGATTGAACTCCTTTCAAGGGTTCACCACAAGAATGTGGTAAGCCTAGTTGGATTCTGCTTTGAAGAAGGGGAACAGATGCTGGTTTATGAGTTTGTTCCAAATGGAACCTTGAAGGATACTATCACAGGTTCTTTTAAACATCAAGCTTGATACTTACTTGAGATATTAGTTTTGTAATTTTATAACATGCATGTGATGTGATGTGATCTATGCAGGGAAATCAGGCATTAGATTTGGGTGGCATAGAAGGATCAAAGTAGCCCTTGGAGCTGCAAGCGGTTTGGCTTATCTTCATGAACACGCCGATCCTCCAATCATACACAGGGACATCAAATCAAACAACATTTTGCTGGATGAGAAGCTTGATGCAAAAGTTGCTGATTTTGGCCTATCCAAACCAATATTAGATTGCCAAAGATCCATTGTCACCATCAAGTTAAAGGAACAATGGTTAGTTGCTCATGAATTGATTCTATAGTGCTATAGTTTCTCAAACTTGTAGCACAAGGTAATATAATTTTCATTCTAATTTTAGGGATACTTGGATCCAGAATACTACATAAGTCAGCAGGTGACTGAGAAGAGTGATGTGTATAGTTTTGGAGTACTGATGCTAGAGCTCATAACCGGAKGAAAGCCGATAGATCGAGGSAAATACATTGTYAAAGTGGTCAGGAATTCAATTGACAAGACTAAGGACATGTATGGCCTGCATGAACTCATCGACCGAGCCATCAGAGATGGCTCGGCCCTGAATGGTTTTGAGAAGTTTGTTGATCTTGCAATGATGTGTCTTGAAGAATCAGGAGCTGACAGGCCTCCAATGAGTGATGTAGTGAAAGAGATTGAAATCATATTGCACTCAATTGGTTTGGACCCTGCTGCTGATCAATCTGAACCATCAACTTCTTCAAGTTTTCAACATAATGAGGTAAGCTTAGAGAGTTCCCATCAACCTTACAGCAGTGAATCCTTGTATTCAAGCTCCGAATATATACAAAAACACCATGAGCATGAGCCTAGATAAGTCTTCCAAGATCCAAGGTAAGAGAAAAGTAGAACAACTTTTGGATAAGGAGTTTGTAAATGTTAGCTGAAGGGTGAAACATCATCAACATTTTAATTCTCTTTTTCATTTTCTTCCTGTATATATATTTCTATAATTATGAATTATATTGGTGTTGTTAAGAACATACACAAGTACAAACTATTATTATTCTAGGACTTTTTATTAAATAAATATAATATATACAAATATGAGAATATTTATACGTTTATATATGTAAATATGATTTTTAATGATAATGAATGGATAACTAAAACATAGAAGGTGTTTGGAGTAAGTTTGAATTGATTTAAAAGATAAAATCGATATAAGTTGTATTTATTTAGATTGTATTGATTTGATTTGATTTTATTTTATTTTTTAAATAATTACATTTTATATTATATAAATTTGAATTTATTTTTCAATTTAATTAGATTTAAATTATCGTAATTTGGATTAGATTGATTTATTGGATTCTACAAAAAAATTTAACTTCTTACAACTTCTGAATTAAAAAAAAAAAAGATAATAAAGTGGTTCCAATGTAATTTTGAATTTAAGATATATCAAATTTAACTAATTATATTTCAAGAGAAATTTAGATTGTGTTGATTTAGATGCTATGGATTTGATTTATAAATAATTGTAATTTATACTGTATTAATTTAAATTTATTTTTTAATTTAATCAGATTTAAATTATTCTGATTTGGATTAGATTGATTTATTCAATTTTAGAAAAAAAATTACCATTTAAAACTTTTGAATTAAAAAAAAAGATAATAATAAGGTTGTTAAAGTTATCACACCAATGTAATTTTAAATTTAGAGCATCTCAAATTTAACAAACAATATTTTAGGAGAAACTTATCATAATTTATTAGGCTTTATTCATAAAAATCTTAATCAGCTAACCATGAAAATAATAAAATATCATGCTTGAATAATTGAATGTTTATACAACAGCAATTGGCCTGATATGATATCTATGTTGGAGAGGCTATCCCAAGGAGTTGTTTTCAGAAAATTATTGTAAATAAAATATAAAAAATTAATAATAAAAATAGTATTATATAATATAATATAAAATGAATGAGCGGGTTGGAAATTAAATATAAAAGCTAATCTAAGCTAATTCATTATTCACGCCATTTGTTAATAATATGATAAGATCAATCCAATTTAAACTTTTGCAAATATACAAGTTACCTATTATAAAAGTACACACATTAAGATATCATTAATTTAATTAAAATATATCTTTTTTTTTTGGGTAAAAATTAAAACATATCTTTATATTAAAAAAGTTCTTCCTAGAGTGATTTTTCCGTAATTTTGTTTTTGGCGTTTGCCCAGTTGTTTAAACTTTAAACAAAAAAAATTAAAAAAATGAAATAAAAATATTATTAAAAAAACTTAAATTTGAGCCCAAATATTATAATAAAAAATATAAAATAGTACCTCATACAAAAATTAAATTTAAGAAGTGAGTATTTAAAATAATAAAAAAAACTCAGACAAAAATATCAAATTTAACTTCCACAAAAATCGAATTATATAATTTAAAGTTTAAATTATTTAAGATAAACATATCTTAAGATTTAAAAATATCTATTCACTTAAAAGTAGTTATAGTTAACCGTACTACTAACACTATAAATAGTAAATCACAATGATATAAATCATATAGTAAACATCAATAGAAATTATTCAGAATCTTCTCTTTTATTTTTGTTTTACAATGGGTGTGAATCAGTGTGTGAAAGTAGCTCTTTTTTTAGGTCTCTTAATATTATTTTGCTCTTCTTTTTCTTCATCAGAAGATGTGAAGCTTAAAGTGAAAGGAGTCACAAACATTGCTACAACTGATGAGAATTTTATATGTGCAACATTGGATTGGTGGCCATCTAATAAATGTGACTATAACCAATGTCCATGGGGAAAAGCTGGAATTCTCATACTTGGTATTTTTATTTATTTATTTTGTTTGATATTATTGTCCTATTAACTAATCAGAATATTGTATCATTTTTAAATTTCATATGATAATTAATTATTTTTTGCAACCTTTTTGTAGGACTTGAATAACACGATACTCTCAAATGCAATCAAAGGTAAGCCATATTTTTTCTAATTTAAAAATAAATAATGAGTATTCCACATTATTATTATTCATTCAAAAGGTTCATCTAATTTAATTACTTTTAAAATTGTTGTACATTCAATTCAAGGTAAGAAGATACTACAAATCAAATTATTTACCAATTTGGAGAGCAAAAAAGCAATGTCCAACTATGAGAAAGAAAGATAACGGCTTGTTTGGATTCAGTGTTGGATGCCTCCTCAGAAAGAGATGGGATGAAGTGAATCACTTTTTTCAACAAAACCGGGTAATTAATAATTTAATAAATTATTTTAATTTCTCATTTTTATTTTTTAGAATTATTCTTCACAAACAATCAATCTTATCTTAGTCATTTTACTCTCAACTGTGTAGTGTCAAATTTACATTTGGCTTAAACGCACTTATGGGCAAGAAAAATTCTAGGAAGATCAATTAAACTGGAAAGGAAGATTGGAATCCAAACAATGCCATACCAGCACCTGTCATGAAGTACACTGTCTCAAAGAGACAACTATATGATCAATATGAATTGGTACCAAAAGATTAAAGATAAATCCTTTTAATTTTTATAATTAACTAATTTTTTTTTTTTTTTTTTTTTTACTTAGTTTTTATATATTATAGGCATTTGTGCTAATTAATGATATAGGAAACGAGCTATGCTCGGAAGGAGTATCAGCAAGATAGATAGTGTTCAATATGCAAAGATATCACAAAATTAAGGCATATAGTTAACTCATTATACCCAAATGCCACAACAAGACCAAAGGTGTTGGGTCCAGCTGGATTTTATGGTAAAGAATGGTTTGATAGTTCTTGCAACATGTTGGACCTGTGTCATTGATGGAGTTACACATCACATTTATAACCTTGGTGCTGGTATGTATATATAATTGAGAATATTTTTTTGTCATTTTTTATTTTTACTATTTGATTAATAATGGTATTTTTTATTATGATATCTTGTGATATTTTTTTCAAAATCTAGAATGATTTAATTAGAGTAATTATATTGTATTATGTATAGTACTTTTTTGTCTTATTTGTGTTTAAAAAATTAAAAAAATTTGAAAGTACACAAATTGGACCGTCCAATTTGTGTACTCTAAATCTTTTTAATTTTTTTAAACATAAATTTTTTTTTTTTTTTTTATCCAATTTTTTTTAATTTCATAACCACAAATTCGGAGGAATCCAATTTATGTACCTCCTATAATTAAAAAACACCAATATTAAAGTATATTACTCATTCTACTTCCATATCTAAATTTTTATTTTCCGTTTTTTGTTGCTTAGTTAATTTTTTTAGTTTTAAGAATATAATATTATTATTAAATTAGTATATTATAGGTGTTGATAGGGATCTTATTAGCAAGGTTGCAAGACCCATATTTCTTAAGCAAAATTGCACCAAACTTTCAAGGATGTTTCAACGGCGGTGAAGGAATTCACACCATGGGCTGGAGCATGGGTTGGAGAATCTGGTGGAGCTTATAATAGTGGAGGCAAAGATGTATCACATACTTATTCGTTATCGGCGTTTTGTAATTTTGTTTTAAAGTAAATATTAAAAAAAAAAATAATTCTTTTATATATTTTTTAATAATTTTTTTAATTAATAATAACTATAGGTATTTGGACCAATTGGGTATGACATCAACCTTCAACCACAAAGTTTATTGTAGACAAGCTTTGATTGGAGGAAACTATGCTTTGCTAAATACAACATCATTCATTCCTAATCCAGATTATTATGGGTATGTCATATATATTTATTCATATTCATAAAAGTAGTTAAATTAAATGCCATTTCTGAATGAATAACAACTTTATTTTCTTTAAACAGAGCACTTTTGTGGCATCGGCTTATGGGAACCAATGTACTTTCTATTTCTCATGATAGTTCACCATATCTACGTACATATGCTCATTGTTCTAAAGAAGGAGTAAGCTAATAATTTGATTTATACATTTTAGAAGTTTTTTTTTTCAATTTTAAAATAACTTTTTAAAAGTTATAACATATTATCGATTTAATTATTGTCATAGAGCGGAATCACATTGCTACTAATAAACATGGAGAATTCGACATCTTTTGATGTGTCCCTTGTGAATGACATGAATTTTTATCCGGAGGAGTTGGCATCAGAAGGAATAAACAAAGGGAATTTGATGGATTCATTGAAAAGGAAAGAGTACCACTTGACACCTAAAGATGGAAACATTCAAAGTGATGTTGTGCTTTTGAATGGAACTCCACTTGAACTCACCAAGTCAAAGGAAATTCCAGAGCTTAAGCCAAAGATTGTTGATGCTTCTTCTTCTTCTCCAATCAAAGTTGCACCTCATTCAATAGTTTTTGTGCAAATCAATAATTTCAACGCACCTGCATGTGCACCTCCTACAAAATAGATTACTAGAGTTCTCTATTGTTTCTTTTTTATTTTTCTTATATAACTTAGATAGAGTTATTAAGACTTATAGAGCATATGCATATATATGTATTTTGCTGGAAATAGTTTATGATTAAATTTTCTTTTTAATTTCTTTTATTTTCAATTAGTTATATACTTTTAGAGGATCCAAATCCCATTTTTTATTATTGATAACTTCAAGGATACGCATATTATTTACATGATTAAAAACTAACTGATTAATTGTCACTATATATTAATATATAACAATTTAAATTCACAATTGAATAAAATTTGAAATATTCATCATATATAATAAAAATCTGGTATATTATAATACTTGTGGTAAATTATCAACAAATCTTAATAACATTAATTAAGTTATTAGTAACAGAATTATCTTCCTGAGCTATTTTAAGTTCTTAACTTTTTCATTATAATTAAATATTTTTTTCTGCAAAAAAAAAAAGAAGAGAAAAAAGATTTAAAAATTTAATAAAAAAAATCTCAATCAGTTAAACACGAGAATTTCATACTCGGATGCAAATTTTAATAAAAGTTTACTTCATTTACAAGCTACTGAATAATTGAATATTTATATTATAGCAATTTGCTGATTTTCTCATTGAATTAGTATAAAATTACTCTTTTCAAGAAATAAGTATTAGTTCTATATATATGGTTGAGCTATCCACTTGTTGGACTTAAAGATCTGTGTTCCAAATTATGGACAATAGTATTAAATATAATTAAAAAAATGGGTTTAACTACACACAAAAAAGTACTATCTTTTAATAGAAAATATAAGATTTAAATTTTTAATATAATAGTTGTATATTTACTATAGTTATAGTAATTTGACTGTTGTAAAAAATCATATACTTCTTGTGTTTGCCAAAAAGAAGAAATTGTGGATATTAAGAGAAGAAATTAAGAGTCTTTGGCCTACAAGAAAGATATTAACATAAACTTTCACTAATTCACAAGATAATTGTCACAGAAATCTTCGTTTACTAATTTATCTTAAGCATTATATTCTCATGACATACCTTAGATCACTGGTTTTTCCAACAATGCTGAAATGTACCATTCATTCTTCTGAATCCCATCATGATCAAGCTTCCTAC
The DNA here is from genome assembly GCA_003063285.2 of Arachis monticola. Lineage (NCBI taxonomy): Eukaryota > Viridiplantae > Streptophyta > Magnoliopsida > Fabales > Fabaceae > Arachis > Arachis monticola. The sequence continues at coordinate 86,266 of QBTX01000310.1, forward strand.
CAGCGTGCCATCTAAGTCTGTTGAACCCAACTCTATCAAACATTGGCAAATAAGTTTTATTAACCTGTGATCCAAAGCAGAAGAAATGTTCAAGCCAAAAAATTCCCCCAGGCCTCAACACCCTATACACATCATATAGCAAAAACTCAAGCATAGTCTCTGGCAACCAATTCCCTATGAATTCCATGAAATGAACAATATCAAGTGTGTTCTCAAAGAATAGAAGCCTCTGAGATATGCTGAGATGAATTGGAATCAATCTCCTTGATGCAATGAAGTGGCTGAATGGACCGTCCAAATCCAGTGTGCTTGTGATGATTGTCACATTCCTTTCTTTCATCCTTGCAGCAAATGTCCCTGTTCCACCACCAATTTCAAGTCCGATACTGATCGTGCTGGCGGATCTTTTTGTCCCAAGAACTCGGTCTATCCCAAATCAAGTCCACCATCATCAAAGATCCACCTACCCTTTTCCCTTTCTTGCAGATCAAAGCAATCTTTACAGTATCCTTTATTGTTCTTCCTCTCAATGAGGCACTTGTGGCTCTTACAAGTATAAGGATCCCAAACAATGTTGCTATCTGGTGGTATTTTTCAAAGGCTATCTTGCAAATCTTGATTTGGCTCAACAAAATCTTTTGGAGACTTGGGATGGCACCTTCTTTTAGGGAGTGGCTCACACCCTTTTGACACAAGCATTTGTGCAAACACCTCATCTGCAAGGCATTCCCCTTCTATGTCATATGACATATATTGGTTCAACTCATCTTGGAACCTCAAACACAATGCGCCAATCGGAGAATGAATCTAATCTGATCCTATCCATTGCGAGTATCCGAAAGGGAGCTTGTAAGAGGCAAATGCAAGATTAAGCTCTTCATTCGAAGACCTTTTGCCAGTGTTGTTTCTAGAATATTGCTTTTCTTGTTGGCGTGTTGTAAGATCAATGAGCAATGCTTGGATAAGAAGGTTAGTTGAGTTGAGCCTATGGTGAAGCTCAGACAAAAGTGAATGGCTAGCAGCAAGTTGAGATTTTGTGGTGTTTGAGTTCTTGCAAGATTAAGTTGAAGTTATTATTATGATGAGGAGAATTCTTTGATGTATTATGATGATACAAAGAGCTAAATGGGCCAGTAACAATGTATATGGTGACAAGATTTGTGACTATTACTAGCACAAGGGGATTCAACTTGTGTTTTAGGGTGTGACTATGACTATGTCCATGTTGATCATCATAACCTTGAAGCTTTTTTGAATACTCTACTTGCTCTTGAGCTTCAATTCCCATTTCTTTCTTCCCTCAAAAGGCTTAGAAACGATGGGAAAGAATTGCAAAGACAAAAATAAAATTATCAATATGGAACTAATGATGCTTCACAAATATATATTGATTTTTCAGTCTCAAAAATTTTATTTACCATGTTTGGTTTGATAAAAAAATGAGTAGAAAAAAATAGATGAAAAATAATATTTTTTATTTGATTATCAAAAAAATAAGGAGAAAATAAATTTTTTGTGTGAATCCTACTAAAAAAATTTTCTTTCCATCATAAGCAAAAGAACAAGAAAAAAGTGCTATACTTTTATATTTCTAATACTACCCTTAGTTATATTATTATTAACAAATATTAATATAAATTTAGTTTTAATATATTATTATAATAGATTTATATTTAAACATTATATGTATTAGATAAATAATTTAAATCAAATATATAAAATTATAATATTTTATAATATTTATAAAATATAATAAAACATGAATAAATAAAAATATTTATACTTTATTTTATGATAAAGGTATTAATGTAATTTTGTATTATTATAATTTTTCTTTTCAATTTTTTTCTTTTTAAATAAAAGAAAATTTTTTCTTTATTTTATTTCCATATATTTTCTATTCATCCAAACAACACATAAATAACTCATTTTTTTATTTTCTTTCTTCTTATTTTCTTTTCTTCTATTTTCTTTCTAACATCCAAACAAAATGTTAATAATCTATCGCTGGCCAATAAATTATTGTACAGTAATGAAAATTAATTTAATTATATTTTAATAGATATACGATAAGATAGTTTCTTTCCAAATACATCAATTATGTTTGGCGAAAACTAGTGGGCATTGGATTCGATAGTCCTAAAACGTTTAGACTATTAAATGGTCCATAATAAAACATGTTTTTTAAGTTTTTTTTAACAACTGCTACATAGTCCTTTAATTAATTTTAATTACAAATTAACCTATATATTTTATTTAATTATAAAAACTATTTTTTATTTTATAAATTGTTATTTTATCAATAATCTATTATGTTTATTATGAATCAAAAACAAAAATAATAACGAATTAGATTTTTCATTGATCGTAATAAAGCTTTTTGGCCATTCCAATAGATTAAAAGTTTATATTTGATTCGTGACATTCGTCCAGGGTCGCGAAATCGTGTTTCCTTGAAAACCAATTGATTGGATTATCAAAACAATCGATTGATTATAACTCAATCGAGTGGATTATAATGTATCACAAAACAATCGATTGAAAATTGTAAGGCAGCATGGTTTTCGCATAAATCAATCGATTGGTTATATGACCCAATCGATTGAACGATGAATAAAAAGTGGCTTTTTGTAATTCAATCAATTGCTTCTACTACCCAATCGATTAAATCATTAAAAACAACCCGAGGTCTCACAATTCAATCGATTGGTTGTGTTATCCAATCGATTGAATTCACCAAAACAATATGAATTTTCCAAAATCAATCGATTGGTTGTGCTACAATGAAAATTTGTATTTTAGAATAATTTGTATACATAATTATATCTACAGAAGATAAATAAATAAAAAAATAATTTAAGGATATATTTATATTTTTACAAAAAAAATCAGCCATTCTCCTTAAATATTTTATAAAAACATTTACAAAACTCATTTATGACCACTTCAAAAAACTCACTTCCAAACATTGTTTTAGCGATCAAATGTGACCTTCTGTATATTGCACACATGATAACGTGCAAATATATTCCATATCTTTGTTCTTCTATTAGTTATGATCCATTAGTAGACGCTTGCTAAGTAGATTAATTGATACTTGGTCTATTTAAAAATAAATATTTCTTTTATTTTTAAGTTTATTGAAAAATAATTACTTTTTTAGTAGTGGGGCTCTAATAATAATAATATCGTTCATCATCGCTGAATTAAATTATTAGTGCAAACCTTTACATAAAATAATTTTCTGATTGGGTAGCACATCCATATTGTTTTGGTGAATTTAATCGATTGGATAACACAACCAATCGATTGAATTGTGAGACCTTAGGTTGTTTTCAAGGATTCAATTGATTGGGTAGTAGAAGCAGTCAATTGAATTACAAAAATCCATTTTTTATTCATCGTTCAATCGATTGGATCATATAACCAATCGATTGATTTATGCGAAAACCATGCTGCCTTGTAATTTTCAATCGATTGTTTTGTGATACATTATAATCCACTCGATTGAGTTATAATTCAATCGATTGTTTTGATAATCCAATCGATTGGTTTTCAAGGAAACACGATTTCGCGACTCTGGACGAACGTCACGGATCAAATATAAATTTTTAATCCATTGGAATGACCAAAAGCTTTATTATGATCAATGGAAGATTGTTTTTGTTTTTGATTGTTAATAAACATAATAGATAATTGATAAAATAATAATTTATAAAATAAAAAATAGTTTTTATAATTAAATAAACTATATGGGGTTAATTTGTAATTAAAATTAGTTAAAGGACTATGTAGCAGTTGTTAAAAAAACTTAAAAAACATGTTTTGTTATAGGACCATTTAATGGTCTAAATGTTCTGGGACCATCGAATCCAGTGCCAAACTAGTGCACTCCAGATAAAATAGAGAGTGCTAACACTCTTTAAAAGTCAACTTACTATCAAAGGTTATCAGGTAAGTTAAATTTATTTATTATTGTTATTATTTTTTTTTTGTAATGAGTTGAATAAACAAATTGATACGGACAAAAAAAATAATTCCCTCGTTTAACACAGAGGACAATTTTTACACCACAAAAGTACTCAGAAAAATTTGATCGAATTCTTCTATTACTCTATTATTGTCGATATCTTCAAGCATCTTCACTGTTGTGTTTGCTGGCGATGCTTCCACTATCGTTTTGGCTAACCACATATTTTGACGCTCTTGAACCCACTCTCTTCCACCTCTGTTATGAATGACCTTCAAAACCCGAAAAATCGTTGTCATAGAAGAGGAAGAACTCTGTCTGTCGCCGTTGCTGGTTGGTTAACTTCAAACACAAAATCGATTCTGTAGAAGAATTCTGTCTCCATAAAAGTGTCATAATTATCAGATGACGACATAGTCAAAGTACAAAATATATGATAGTTACAACAAGTCCATTATCTTTTATTTCAAATTATCCTCGATGTGTACGTAATAGAATGAAAAATTAAAATACAATTATATTTAAACAATTAGTTGTATTACTTTTTTATTAATTATTCAAAAAATAATTAAACTTTAAAGCTAATTGGTATAAAATATTACAGATATAAAACTAAGAGAAATTTTTATTTGTATAAGAATGAGCCTAATAAATAATTATTCTATTTAATATATAATTAAGAGTATTTTTTTCTTTGCCAACGAGTTATAATTCAAATGATATAGTCTTTTTATATTCACCTAATTTTTGATAAAAAAATGAGTACTTCTATTAAATAGTCGCAGTTACGTAAAAAAATTTTTGTCGTAGTATTTGAACTAAAAAAAGAAAATCTTATTTTAAGAAAAACTAATAATATATTTTTAATAATATTTTTAATAAAAAATAATAAATTTTAAATAAAGTAAAGTAACATTTTTCAATAAAAATATTGTTAATAAAAAATTATATAAATATTTTTCTATATAAATTTTTGTTTGTACAAAATAAAATTATTATATGTTTGTTTGCTTCTTACATTGTATATATGTTTTCTAAATTAAATTTATATAATACAAAATCTTTTATCATTTACTTCATATTTAATATTATAATTTTGTTTTACACAAAATAAAATTTTATATATATGTATTAATTAAATTTATATAATAAAATTTTTTATTATCGTGTTTATATTTAATATTATAATTTTATTTTACACAAAATAAAATTTATTTAAATTTTAATATTATATACATAATATATATTTAATATTATTTTTTTAAGATTCTAATATATCTTTTTTTTTAATTTAGTACATGGATTTTCAACTTATTTTTTATGTATTATTTATTTTAATTTTAAAGTTCAATAATTTTTTTATTGTATAGATACGTTGCTTTTAATATTTATATACTATTTTTTTTGTTTTGGACTTCAATCCAATATCTAAAATTTATAAAAAAAAAATCTAAAATTTATAAAAAAAAATGGTTAACCAGATTAACAGGTTACCTTTTAAATTCAGACCATTCAAATAAAATATAATAAATAAAAAATTTAAATTTAATGAATTAATAAGGTATGCAGCACTCCATATTTAGCGTTTAAAAATGACCCATTATGTTTGACACTTGTGTATTAATTTATTTAGCAAAATATTTGTGAAGTAACATACATAGACCGATATGGATGGGTCAACAAAGAGTGATCATAATAATAATTTAAGTACCTCGTTAATTGTCCGTATTTTACAAATAAGATTCTCTAAGAATTGGGTTATTGACTTTCTTATTATTTAGCATTATATACGGATCTCATCCACCAATGCAGCTTTATATTTATAGATTTATCATCATCAGCCCCTAATTAAATAACAAGTCTATATCTATTAATGAATTCCACGAGAAATTTGACGAGTTTATCATAAAGTGAAATTTGTATCTTATGCACATTAACCCAAACTATTTCTCACAAATTAAAGGAAAAAAGTATTATTTTAATTTTGTCAAAACAAGAGAGTCAAATACGTCATGGTATTCTAATTTTAAAAGCTTAAATGTGATATTTCATCAATTTGATTTTGTGGGAAATAAACCTAAATAGTATCATTTTAATACATCATTAAATTTCAATCATATGAAGCCATAGTAACCAACAAGAACTAAGCCATCTAGATTCTTCAGAGGTTTATGATAAAATGGAAATCCTGTACACATAAATGGCAGCACAAACTATGAGCACAACAACAAATAAGGATTTGAATTGTACAGCTTACAACTCAAAGCCAACGACTTGAATCAATGAAGCCCTTCCACTAGTGATTAAGACTAAAAAGACACCGAAATCCAAGCCAGCAAACCTTAATCAAATCAGCTTGTTTAACAAGGATATAATCTCACCAATTCATACTTTGAACCAAATCTATTGCAATTAACTCCTTCCACTTTTTGACATCATTAGCTACAAAAGAATGAAACAAACTTAAAGCCTACAGTTGTAATCCATCCTTTATGAGTTACAAACTTATTGAAGGTGAATCTGTTCTCCCATGACATGCACTGATCCTCTTCATACACACCCCCACCATCTTTTCCATTATAAATTAGGCCACTAATTGAAAGCCTTCAACACATCAATAATGGACATAGCTTGGATAAAATCAACCAAGATACATGTTATATTACCAATCCCTTCTGTTCCCCATCAATAATGCAAGCTTGTTTTGATAACAAGTGTCAAAAAAGTAAATTAAGATTAATCTATTAGGCAATGTTAGAATATATACAATCATTATTTCTTCCAAGTTTTAACTTCTGTCATAATAAATAAAGCAATGGCTAATTACTTCATCTTTAGGTAAAATCTAAATTAAATATAAATAGTAATACTAATTTTGTGAGGGTATTCTCTGCAAGAAACCTTTAGCTATGAGGCTCTCCACTGCTTCTCGCACAGCATCTTGAGACATTAGTTTTGTAATTTTATAACATGCATGTGATGTGATGTGAWCTATGCAGGGAAATCAGGCATTAGATTTGGGTGGCATAGAAGGATCAAAGTAGCCCTTGGAGCTGCAAGGGGTTTGGCTTATCTTCACGAACACGCCGATCCTCCAATCATACACAGGGACATCAAATCAAACAACATTTTGCTGGATGAGAAGCTTGATGCAAAAGTTGCTGATTTTGGCCTATCCAAACCAATATTAGATTATGGCAAAGAATATTGATACGTTTATATATGTAAATATGATTGTTATTGATAATGAGTAGATAACTAACAGATAGAAAGTGTTTGTAGCACAGCTTGAATTGATTTAAAAGATAAAATCGATATAAGTTGTATCTATTTAGATTGTATATTGATTTTATTTTATTTTATTTTTTAAATAATTGCAATTTATGTTATATAAATTTAAATTTATTTTTTAATTTAATTAGATTTAAATTATCGTAATTTGGATTAGATTGATTTATTGGATTCTAGAAAAAAAATTTAATAATTTAAAATTTTTTAATTAAAAAAAAGGTTTATAAAGTGGTTCTAACGTGATTTTAAGTTTAAAAATATCTATTCTAAAAAAAATCAAATTTAATTTTCACAAAAATTGAATTATATAATTTAAACTTTAAATTATATAAGATAAACATATCTTTAAATTTAAAAATATCTATTCACTTAAAAGTAGTTATAGTTAGCCGTACTATTAACACTATAAATAGTAGTAATACTGATAATATAAATCATATAATAAACATCAATAGAAATTATTGATAGTATCTTCTCTTCTATTTTTGTTCCACAATGGGTGTGAATCAGTGTGTGAAAGTAGCTCTCTTTCTAGGTCTCTTGGTATTATTTTGTCCTTCTTTTTCTTCATCAGAAGATGTAAAGCTTAAAGTGAAAGGGGTCACAAACATTGCTACAACTGATGAGAATTTCATATGTGCAACATTGGATTGGTGGCCATCTAATAAATGTGACTATAACCAATGTCCATGGGGAAAAGCTGGAATTCTCAACTTGGTATTTTATTTATTTATTTTGTTTGATATTAGTGTCGTATATTACCATTCACAATATTATATGCATTTTTAAATTTCACAATGATAATTAATTATTGTTTTTCCAACTTTTTTTTTGCAGAATTTGAATAACACGATACTCTCAAATGCAATCAAAGGTAACCCATATTTTTTCTAAAGTCAAATTACTTTAATTAATATATACTATTATGTGAAAAATAATATAATAGTAAACATTATTATCTATCATTCAAAGGTTCATCTAATTTAATTGCTTTTAAAATTGTTGCAGCATTCAATCCTCTGAGGATTAGATTAGGAAGTTTACTACAAGATCAAATTATTTACCAATTTGGAAAGCAAAAGGACTGTCCAACTATGAAAAAGAAAGATAATGGCTTGTTTGGATTTAGTGTTGGATGCCTTCCCAGAAAGAGATGGAATGAAATGAATCACTTTTTCAAAAAAACTTGGTAATTAATTAATAAATATATATTATTTTAATTTTTTAATATTATTGTAATTACTTCACAAACAATCAATCTTAACTTATCTTATCTTATTTACTTTAAATTTTGCAGTGTGAAATTTACATTTGGCTTAAACGCACTTATTGGCAAGAAAAATTCCAAGGAAGACCAATTAAACTGAAAAGGAGATTGGAATCCAAACAATGCCATAAGCCTCATGAAGTACACTGTCTCAAAAGGATACAATATAGATTCATATGAATTCGGTACCAAATTAAATTAAAAACCTTTTAATTTTTATAATTAACTAATTTAATTTTTATCAATAATTTTTTATAAATTTAACATTTTGTGCTAATTAATGATATAGGAAACGAGCTATGCTCGGAAGGAGTATCAGCAAGAATAGATAGTGTTCAATATGCAAAAGATATCACAAAATTAAGGCATATAGTTAACTCATTATACCCAAATGCCACAACAAGACCAAAGGTGTTGGGTCCAGCTGGATTTTATGGTAAAGAATGGTTTGATAGCTTCTTGCAACATGTTGGACCTGGTGTCATTGATGGAGTTACACATCACATTTATAACCTTGGTGCTGGTATGTATAATAATTCAGAATATTTTTTGTTGCTTGATTAATTTGTTTCATTCTAAGAATATAATTGTATTATAAAATTATGTTATATAGGTGTTGATAAGGATCTTATTAGCAAGGTTCAAGACCCATATTTCTTGAGCAAAATTGCACAAACTTTTAAGGATGTTTCAACGGCGGTGAAAGAATTCACACCATGGGCTGGAGCATGGGTTGGAGAATCTGGTGGAACTTATAATAGTGGAGGCAAAGATGTATCACATACTTTTGTCAATGGCTTTTGGTAATATATTTTTTTAAATTGAATTTCAGCTCTCTTTGTATATATTTTTTTAATAATTTTTTAAATTAATAATAACTATAGGTATTTGGACTAATTGGGTATGACATCAACCTTCAACCACAAAGTTTATTGTAGACAAGCTTTGATTGGAGGAAACTATGCTTTGCTAAATACAACATCATTCATTCCTAATCCGGATTATTATGGGTATGTCACATATATTTATTCATATTCATATAAGTAGTTAAATTAAATGTTATTTTTAATAATTTTATTTTTTTTTTAAACAGAGCACTTTTGTGGCATCGGCTTATGGGAACCAATGTACTTTCTATTTCTCGTGATAGTTCACCATATCTACGTACATATGCTCATTGTTCTAAACAAGGGGTAAGCTAGTGATTTAATTTATAAATTTTAAAAGTTTTTTTTTTAATTTTAAGATAACTTTTTAAAAGTTATAATATATTCTCGATCTAATTATTGTCTCAGAGCGGAATTACATTACTACTAATAAATATGGAGAATTCGACATCTTTCGATGTGTCCCTTGTGAATGACATGAATCTTTATCCAGAGGAGTTGGCATCAGAAGGAATAAACACAGGATGTGTGTGGTTGGGGGGAATTATAGAACATTCCCAGGAATTTTAAGATGGGAATATAAAATTTCTATGTGTGGTTCAAAGTTAAAAAAAACATTTCAAGGTAACTTTTATTCTTTGGAATTGAATTACCACTAATCCAATTCCCATCTCTTCCCTGGTTATCTCTCATTCCAATGGGAATGGAATGTAAATAATGAAACAAAAAGACTAAATTACCCCTATTATTTAATACTAGCCTTCACCTTCTTCTTCATTTTTCTCTCGAGAACGAACCCTAGCAGAGCGGTTTTTCTCCCAAATCAGTGAGCTTCACCAACGCCACCGCCACCGGAGCCGGCACCGGCACTGCCGTTACTATAAACAGAAGATTCGTCTATCTCTTTTTGCTCCAATTCATGTTCAATTACTTTTCTCTGTGAATTTTCTTCGATACTCATATTAAATTTCAGTTTTTTCCCAAAACAGTGGATGCTTCACCAACGCCACCGCCATTGGAGCTACGCCGGCGCCACCATTACCCTAAACGGAAACTGGTTTCCTTTCTTCTTCAATGTTCAGTTCATGTTCGCATTACTTCTCTCTGCGAATTTTCTTTGAAACTCTCATTAAGGTTTAGGTTCTTTTTATGCTTTCTACATCATATTACACTAATTTCTTGCAATAGACAGCTAATTTGATTAGTTATTTTTTATTTTGCTTGATTTTTATATGCTCTCTGTGATTATGTTGCATGCAAACAACATGTTTGATGATTTGCCTCAATAAAGATTTAAGTTGTGACATATTTTTACATGCTTAATTGGCTTGATCTGACAAAAATATTTTACATGCTTAATTTGCCTCATAAAGAGTTTAAACTTATGGTTTCTTTTTCTTTGAAATTTTTTTTCTGCTATTTTTACATGCTTATTTGGCTTTTGAATAGACTCGCTCAATCTTCCTCATCTGCCTCCTCTGTTTAAGGCTTCACTTTTTTTCTCATTTAGAATCTTCCTATATAACTTGCAAAGCATTTAATTTCATTTCTTATCTTGTTGCATATTAAGGATCTTGTTCGGTTTTATGTTGGTTGAAATGAAGTAGTTGTAGCTTAGGAACCTATGATATTAGCATAATAGTAGTAGTAGTAAAGTTCCTAATTGCTACTTTYTTTTCATTTATGCCTGAAATCAATCTCTTTAAAAATATGCTAATTTTTGTTCCTTTTCTCTGTCTTCTTTTATTATTATCTTTAATTCTCTGCCAATCTGTTGTTGAAATGCAATACAATAACAAATTTAYATTTCAAGAACATTGAAGGAGTTTTTTTATGGGTTTTCAGTTTTTCATTCCAAGTCTAAATTTAAACCTGGCATATTAGAGTAGAATTATTATTCAAAAAGTAMAAATTATTCTTATTTATTAATTTGATTGTTAAAAAATTAAAACAATTCCTGCATTGCATACTCCTTTGGTTTGATCTTGTCATCTATGACTTGCTCCATTTTCTCCATRAGGTGATGGAGTTTCATTATCCTTCTTCTCTTCTTTAAGTAATTGGCAAAGCACCTCTTCATATGGTACCTACTCTGCCTCAATGCATCCAACATGTTCTCCGTTATAGAATTCGTGCGCTTCAACTTCAGTGCTGAAGAAGAAGTAGCAGCCATTTCTGAYAAAGTTCCTGATCACAAAACAATAGCTCGTCTTCAGGTTCGTGCCAGCTCTTTGTTATTTGCTTTTTATTTACCACTAAAARTCTGCTTGTTGACTATTTGGTATTTATGTTAAACAAAGTAGAGGGTAGATTCGAGATTCACATGTATATAACTGATAAAGAAAAAAAAAATAGGAGCAGGGAAGGAAAATTACATGTGACAAAAAGAGAGGGACTTAAGAAATAATTAAATCATTGAGAAGAGACTTGAAGAAGAAGGGTGTGTGAATTGAAAAAGGYGTGCATGAGACAGACTACTCTGCTGTTTATATTATGAATACGAAAGGCCATCTTAACATTAACAWTGACATAGATAGAAAGATAGATATATAGAATTATAGATAGATATATAAAGTGAAATGAAGAAAGYACAAAAGAATATGTGTGTCTTTGATGGCATTGTGAACTAAATTTGATGGCCACAATTTTAGAACCATACAGTTACAAAAATTGGAGAATTAGCGGTGCAGACCTGATATATATATATAATCTCAGAAATTTGGCTAGTTATGCTGTTATGGCCACAATTGGCTTTTACCTCCATTAATATGCAGACATTGTTTATACTAAAAAATTAGCAACTGAAAGTAGGTTGTGTTGAAAATAAATTTTATGATTACGATTTAATTTATTTTTATGTTATTTTATATGGTTAATTGTTTAAATTTTTTCAGGCRGTATGTTTTTTRAACACACGTTATCTGACAAATTGATTTCACATCTTTGAAACCAAATTCAGTTGGCAGATGCAAAGGATGTATTGGAAGGCATTCAAGATGTGAAAGGTGTTAGTTTTCCTATATTAACTCCAAARCTCAAAGTAAGATATATATGCTTTAAAAATTATTATTGTCATCATAGTAAATTATATAATCAGCCAGAGCTTAGGCAAYCGTATGTTTACTTGCTTGACTTTTTYACTGTTACTTTTCATCTTTTAAACTATGTATTAACTGGTGAAAAGTTAAAAATCAAAATCTGCCCTTGCTGTTTAAATTTGCTACTAGTTCATTGATAGGTTCAATTTATTTCCTCTATTTTGTTGAACAGATCTGCTACATATACTATCATCTACTCCTAGACATCCGAATCTCATTGAGCACACCAGTGAGAAAGCCAAGAAAGCTAAATAACAGCATAACTAGCCAAATTCCTGAGATTATATATATATATATACATTATAATATATATTATAATATTATATTATTATATATCAGGTCTGCACGCTAATTCTCCAATTTTTGTGAACTGTATGGTTCTAAAATTGTGGCCATCAAATTTAGTTCACAATGCCATCAAAGACACACATATTCTTTTGTTCTTTCTTCATTTCACTTTATATATCTATCTATAATTCTATATATCTATCTTTCTATCTATGTCATTGTTAATGTTAAGATGGCCTTTTGTATTCAATATATAAACAGCAGAGTAGTCTGTCTCATGCACTCCTTTTTCAATTCACACACCCTTCTTCTTCAAGTCTCTTCTCAATGATTTAATGTTATCTTTTTTTAAGTCTTTTTTTGTTTTTTTTTTTTTTTTCTTTATCATTATATACATGTGAATCTCGAATCTACCCTCTACTTTGTTTAACATAAATACCAAATAGTCAACAAGCAGATTTTAGTGGTAAAATAAAAAGCAAATTAACAAAGAGCTGGCACGAACCTGAAGACGAGCTATTGTTTTGTGATCAGGAACTTTCTCAGAAATGGCTGCTACTTCTTCTTCAGCACTGAAGTTGAAGCGCATGAATTCTATAACGGAGAACATGTTGGATGCATTGAGGCAGAGTAGGTACCATATGAAGAGGTGCTTTGCCAATTACTTAAAGAAGAGAAGAAGGATAATGAAACTCCATCACCTGATGGAGAAAATGGAGCAAGTCATAGATGACAAGATCAAACCAAAGGAGTATGCAATGCAGAATTGTTTTAATTTTTTAAAATCAAATTAATAAATAAGAATAATTTCTACTTTTTGAATAATAATTCTACTCTAATATGCCAGGTTTAAATTAGACTTGGAATGAAAAACTGAAAACCCATAAAAAAACTCCTTCAATGTTTTGAAATCTAAATTTGTTATTTGTATTGCATTTCAAAACAGATGGCAGAGATTAAAGATAATAATAAAAGAAGACAGAGAAAAGGAACAAAAATTAGCATATTTTTAAGAGATTGATTTCAGGCATAAATGAAAATAAAGTAGCAATTAGGAACTTTACTACTACTACTATTATGCTAATATCATAGGTTCCTAACTACAACTACTTCATTTCAACCAACATAAACCGAACAAGATCCTTAATATGCAAACAGATAAGAAATGAAATTAAATGCTTTGCAAGTTATATAGGAAGATTCTAATGAGAAAAAAAGTGAAGCCTTAAACAGGAGGAGAGATGAGGAAGATTGAGCAGTCATTCAAGCCAAATTAAGCATGTAAAAATATGTTTTGTCAGATTCAAGAAAAGAAACCATAAGTTTAAACTCTTTATGTGAGGCAAATTGCATGTAAATATGTTTTTGTCAGATTAAGCCAAATTAAGCATGTAAAAATATGTGACAAGCTTAAATTCTTTTTGAGGCAAATCATCAAACATGTTGTTTGCATGCAACATAATCACAGAGAGCATATAAGAAATCAAGCAAAATAAAAAATAACTAATCAAATTAGCTGTCTATTGCAAGAAATTAGTGTAATTGATGTAGAAAGCATAAAAAGAACCTAAACCTTAATGAGAGTTTCAAAGAAAATTCGCAGAGAGAAGTAACTGCGAACATGAAACTTGAAGAAGAGAAGGAAACCAGTTCTTCCGTTTAGGGTAATGGTGGCGCCGGCGTAGCTCGCAATGGCGGTGGCGTTGGTGAAGCATCCACTGTTTTGGGAAAAAACTGAAATCTTAATATGAGATTCGAAGAAAATTCACAGAGAAAAGTAATTGAACATGAATTGGAGAAGAGAATGAGCGAATCTTCTGTTTATAGTAACGGCAGTGCGGGTGCGGCTCCGGTGGGCGTGGCGTTGGTGAAGCTCACTGATTTGGGGAAAAACCGCTCTGCTAGGGTTCGTTCTCGGAGAAAATGAAGAGAAGGTGAAGGCTAGTATTAAATAATAGGGTAATTTAGTCTTTTTGTTTCATTATTTACATTCCATTCCATTGGAATGAGAGATAACCAGGGAAGAGATGGGAATTGGATTAGTGGTAATTCAATTCCAAAGAATAAAGTTACCTTGAAATGTTTTTTAACTTTGAAACCAATATAAAAATTTTATATTCCCACTTAAATTCCTGGGAATGTTCTATAATTCCCCCAAACCACACACATCCTGTGTTTATTCTTCTGATGCTAATCCTCTGGATAAAGATTCATGTCATTGCACAAGGGACACATCGAAAGATGTCGAATTTCTCCATATTTAATTAGTAGTAATGTATTCCGCTCTGAGACAATAATTAGATCGAGAATATTTATAACTTTTAAAAAGTTATCTTAAATTAAAAAAAAAAAAAAACTTTTAAATTTATAATTAATTACTGTTGTTAGTTTAGAACAATGAGCATATGTACGTAGATATGGTGAACTATCACGAGAAATAGAAAGTACATTGGTTCCCATAAGCCGATGCCACAAAAGTGCTCTGTTTAAAAAAAAATAAAATTATTAAAAATAACATTTAATTTAACTACTTATATGAATATGAATAAATATATGTGACATACCCATAATAATCCGGATTAGGAATGAATGATGTTGTATTTAGCAAAGCATAGTTTCCTCCAATCAAAGCTTGTCTACAATAAACTTTGTGTTGAAGGTTGATGTCATACCAATTAGTCCAAATACCTATAGTTATTATTAATTTAAAAATTATTAAAAAAATATATACAAATTTTATAGAAAAATAATATTTAAAACAAATTAGCCATTGACAAAAGTATGTGATACATCTTTGCCTCCACTATTATAAGTTCCACCAGATTCTCCAACCCATGCTCCAGCCCATGGTGTGAATTCTTTCACCGCCGTTGAAACATCCTTAAAAGTTTGTGCAATTTTGCTCAAGAAATATGGGTCTTGAACCTTGCTAATAAGATCCTTATCAACACCTATATAACATAATTTATAATACAATTATATTCCTTAGAATGAAACAAATTAATCAAGCAACAAAATATTCTGAATTATTATACATACCAGCACCAAGTTATAAATGTGATGTGTAACTCCATCAATGACACTAGGTCCAACATGTTGCAAGAAGCTATCAAACCATTCTTTACCATAAAATCCAGCTGGACCCAACACCTTTGGTCTTGTTGTGGCATTTGGGTATAATGAGTTAACTATATGCCTTAATTTTGTGATATCTTTTGCATATTGAACACTATCTATTCTTGCTGATACTCCTTCGAGCATAGCTCGTTTCCTATATCATTAATTAGCACAAAATGTAAATTTTATAAAAAATTATTGATAAAATTAAATTAGTTAATTATAAAAATTAAAGGTTTTTAATTTAATTTGGTAA
>QBTX01000310.1:105449-126865 GCA_003063285.2 Arachis monticola
TGACAAAAGGACTGCTGATGCTGTTGGATTCTGACCTCCCTGCACTCGAAATGGATTTTCTGGAGCTACAGAACTCCAATTGGCGCGCTCTCAACGGCGTTGGAAAGTAGACATCCAGGGATTTCCAGCAAATATATAATAGTCCATACTTTATTCGAAGAATGACGACGTAACTTGGCGTTGAACGCCAAGTACACGCTGCTTGTCTGGAGTTAAACGCCAGAAAAAACGTCATGATCCGGAGTTGAACGCCAAAACAGTCATAACTGGAGTTTGACGCCAAGAAATGCCTCTACACGTGGATTGATCAAGCTCAGCCCAAGCTCACACCAAGTGGGCCCGGAAGTGGATTTATGCATCAATTACTTACTCATGTAAACCCTAGTAGCTAGTCTAGTATATATAGGAATTTATCTATTGTATTAGACATCTTTGATCTCATCTTTGATCTCAGTTTGTTTTATTCTTCATCTTAGGGGATCATTGATCACGTTAGAGAGGGCTGGCCATTCGGCCATGCTGAACTCTTTGCTTATGTATTTCAACGGTGGAGTTTCTGCACACCATAGATTAAGGTGTGGAGCTCTGCTACCTCAAGTATTAATGAAATTCTATCTTCTTTTTATTCAATTCTCTCTTATTCTTTATTCCAAGATATTCATTCTGTACCCTAAGAACATGATGAATGTGATGAGTCAGATTACCCTCATTATCATTCTCACTTATGAATGTGCGGTGATTGACAACCATGTCCGTTCTACATGCACAAAGAGCTTGAATGCGTATCTCTTAGATTCCCCAACAGAATCTTCGTGGTATAAGTTAGATAGTTGGCGGCATTCATCTGGATCCGGAAAGTCCAACCTTGTCTGTGGTGTTCCGAGTAGGATACTGGGAGTCGGAAAGTCCAACCTTGTCTGTGGTGTTCCGAGTAGGATTCGATCATGAATGCGTGACGTGCTTCAAACTTTAACCTGCTGGGCGTTGGTGACAGACGCAAAAGAGGGATTCTATTCCAGTAGGAGCGGGAACCAACCGGTGATAGCCGTACTGTGACAGAGTGCGTTTGCATAGTTTTCACTGCTGAGGATGGGATGTAGCCATCAGCCATGGGTGATGCCTCCAGACTGGTTAGCTGTGCGAGTGACAGCCGCACAGGTTATTTCCCCGTGAGGAATGAAAGTAGCCACAGTTGATGGTGAACCCTATACAAAGCTTGGCCATGGAAAGGAGTAAAAGGATTGAGTAGAAGGAGTAGCAGAGCAGAGCGTCCAAGAGCTCTACAGCATCTCCATCCGCTTATCTGAAATCCTACCAATGAATCTGCATAAGTGTTCTAATCCTTTTTATTATATCTATTATTATTTCTATTTTTCGAAAACCCATAAACTATTTTAAAATCTGCCTATCTGAGATTTGCAAGGTGACCATAGCTTGCTTCATACAACAATCTCTGTGGATTCGACCCTTACTCATGTAAGGTTATTACTTGGACGACTGACCAGTACACTTGCTGGTTAGTTGAACGAGATTGTGAAGAAATAACAATGCCCTCAGAGTATACATTTTTATAAATACATACAAGTGATCACAATTTCGTTCTACCAAGTTTTGGCGCCGTTGCCGGGGATTGTTCGAGTATGGACAACTGACGGTTCATCTTTATTGCTCAGATTAGGTAATTTTCTTTTCAAAAATCTTTTTCAAATTTTTCTTTTATTTTTTCGTTTTTTCCAAAAATGTTTTTCGAAAAAAAAATCAATAAAAATACAAAAAAAATTAAGAAAATCATAAAAATCAAAAATAATTTGTGTTTCCTGTTTGAGTATTGTGTTAATTTTTAAGTTTTTGGTGTCAATTAAAAAATTTTTCTTGCATTTTTTTTCGAAAATCCATGCATTTCATAGTGTTCTTCATGACTTCAAGTTGTTCTTGATTAGTCTTTCTTGTTTGATCATTGATGATTTTCTTGTGTTTGTGTTGTTTGTTGTTTTTTATGTGCATTTTGATTCTATTTTCCAAAGCAT
This sequence comes from Arachis monticola, assembly GCA_003063285.2. NCBI lineage: Eukaryota > Viridiplantae > Streptophyta > Magnoliopsida > Fabales > Fabaceae > Arachis > Arachis monticola. The sequence continues at coordinate 107,477 of QBTX01000310.1, forward strand.
TAAAAATTTCTAAGTTTTGGTGTCTTGCATGATTTTCTTTGCATCAAAATTTTTTCAAAAATTATGTCTTGATGTTCATCAGATCATGATCTTCAAAGTGTTCTTGCGGTGTTCATCTTGAATTCATAGCATTCTTGCATGCATCTTGTGTCTGATCCAAATTTTCTTTCATGTCAATTTAATTCTCTTTGTCTTGTTTTTCATTCAATATTTAAAAATCAAAAATATCTTTTTTTTTTTTTTTTTTTTAAATTTTGGGTTGACTTGGTCAAAAATTTTTTTAAAAATTAGTTGTTTCTTACAAGTTCAAGTCAAAATTTCAAATTTTAAAATCTTTCTTTTTAAAATTTTTTAAAATTCATATCTTTTTCATTTTTTTTAGCATTTTCGAAAATTTCAAAAATATTTTTTCAAAATATTTTCAAAATCTTTTTCTTATCTTTTTATCAAATTTTCGAAAATTTGCTAACAATTAATGTGATTGGTTCAAAAATTTGAAGTTTGTTACTTTCTTGTTAAGAAAGGTTCAATCTTTAAATTTCTAGAATCTTATTTGTAGTTTTTGTTAGATTAAAGTTAATTTTTTAAATTAAATCTTTTTTCAAAATATCTTTTTCAAATATATCTTTTTATCTTTATATCTTATCTTTTTCAAAATTTGATTTCAAAATATCTTATCTAACTTCTTATCTTCTTATCTTTTTCAAAATTTGATTTCAAAATCTTTTTTCAATCAACTAACCAACTTTTTGTTTGTTTCTTTATCTTTTTTCAAAACCACCTAACTAACTCTTCCTCTCTAATTTCGAAAATTCCCTCCCTTTTTCAAAAATTCTTTTTGTTTTAAATTTTAATTTTAAATCTCATCTTATCTTTAATTTCGAAAATTACTAACTCTTTTTCAAAATTATTTTCGAAAATCTTCTTTTCTTTTTTATTCTTCTATTTTAATTATTTAATTATAACACTTCTTCTTCACCTCTCTTCATCCACAAATCCGAATCTCCCTCTTCATTCTTCTTCTACCCTTTCTTCTTCTACTACACATAAGGGAATCTCATTACTGTGACATAGAGGATTCCTTTTTCTTTTCTTGTTTTCTCTCTTTCTTATGAGCAGGAACAAGGACAAAGGCACTCTTTGTTGAAGCTGATCCAGAACCTGAAAGGACTCGAATAGAAAAATTAAGAGAAGCTAAATTACAACAATCCAGAAGAAATAACTTTCAGAAATTTTCGAAAACAAAAAAAACAAAAAAAAATAATAGTAATAATGCAAGGAGAATGCTTGTGATTTCACAAAGCAACATCCAAGTTTGATGGAAGAAGCATCTCCATTTCCTGCCATTGGAGCCAATAACTTTGAGCTTAAGCCTCACTAGTTGCATTAATGCAACAAACTGCAAGTTTTATGGGCTTTCCATCTGAAGATCTCTATCAGTTTTAACTGAGTTCTTGCAAGTCGTGACCTGTAAAAACGAATGGATTAATCCTGAAGTCTACAGCTCATGCTTTCCTTTTGCTGTAAGAGACAGAGCTAGAATATGGTTGGATTCAAAACCTAAGGATAGCCTGGACTCCTGGGATAAGCTGGTCACTGCCTTCTTAGATAATTCCTTTCCTCCTCAAAAGCTGAGCAAGCTGAGCAGTGGATGTTCAAACCTTCAAACAAAAGATGGTGAATCCCTCTATGAAGCTTGGGAAAGATACAAGAGCTACCAAGAGATTCCATCTGACATGTTTTCAGAATGGACCTTATTAGATATATTCTATTATGGTCTATCTGAATTTTCGAAAAGGTCTTGGACCACTCTGCAGGTGGTTCTATTCACCTGAAAAAAACGCCTGAAGAGGCACAAGACTCATTGACATGGTTGCTACAAACCAGTTCATGTACACACTCTGAGAGGAATTCCTCGTGAATAATGGGGTACTCAGAAGAAGGGGTTCTTGAATGATGCTCTGAATGCCATATGGCTCAGAACAAAGTGTTGACTCAACAGGTCAACACTGATCTCTCAAAATCTGAATGGATTGCAACATGCATCCAACAGTACTAGAGGCAGCTTCTGAAGAAAGCTTATGATCCTGAGAACCCTGCCATGCAGAGGTTAATTACTGGTAACCTTATGGAAACACTTTATAACCCATCATGGAGAAATAATCCAATTTCTCCTGGAAGGATCAAAAAGCCCAACAAGGTTTACAATGGTGGACGCAATAGGCTGAATAATAGTAAGCCATATCCATCATCTTCTCAGCAACAGACAGAGAATGCTGAACAAAATAATTCTAATTTAGCTAATATACGGTCCTCTGATCTGTACAAAGGCCATTTCAGTTTCATGAATGAAACCAGATCCTCCATTAGAAATTTGGAAGGCACAAGTAGGCGAGCTGAGTAAGAAAGTTATTTAAACTCCTCCCAGTATGTCTCCCAAGTAATACAGAAGAGGAATCCAAAGGAGAATGCAACGGCCATGGACATTAGTCACATGGCCGAATGCATAAGGAGGAGGAGGACGAAAATCCCAGTGAGGAAGCCTCCATGGATCGTCCTCCAAGCAAGAGGAGCTTCTATTAAGGATCCTGAGGAACTTGAGGCTCATACGAGACCATAGAGATCCATTAAATTCCTTCTGCCATTCATGAGTACTGACTATTATTCTCTCTGAAGAGGATGAAGATGTGACTGTGTGAGGCAAGTTGTCAATATCTAGGAGCTATCATGAAACCTGAATGCCAAGCTATTTGGTAATGAGATTGGAAGTGAACCTCCCTTGCCATTAGTGATTTGGATACTGGATTCAGGAAACTCTACCTAAAGAAGACAAGATCCTGGCAAGTTCTTAATACCTGCACCATTGGCACCATGAGCTTTGAAAAGCTCTATGTGATCTTGAGTCAGGAATAAACTTATGCCCTCTCTGTAATGGAGAAGCTAAGGATCTATTGAGGTACAACCTGCCTTGTTCTCATTACAATTGGCAGACAAGTCCATGAGAGAAGCTCATGGGATAGTAGAGGATGTGCTAGTAAAGGTTGAAGGCTTTTACACCCTACTGACTTTATCTAACCTTAGAACTAGGAAGGAAGATGATGATGCATCATCCTAGGAAGACCTTTCCTAGCCACAGCAGAAGCTGTGATAGATGTCAACAGAGGAGAGTTAGTCCTCCAATTGAATGGAGAATACCTTGTGTTTCAAGCACATGGACAATCCCTCTGTGACAAAAGAGAGTAAGCATGAAGAGCTTCTCTCATTCAGAGTCAAGAAGAGCCCACACAGTCAACTCTAATTGGTGTTGGGAGGCCACAACCAACACTCTAAGTTTGGTGTTCAAACCCCATATCCAAATCTAAGTTTGGTGTTGGGACTAGACAACATTGACTGATATGCTCTGTGGCTCCATAGAGCCACCTGTCAAGCTATGACATTAAGAAAGCGCTAAAGGAGGCACTCATTTTATTTACTAATTTTATTTTATTTTTGGTGTTATTTTGTGTTTAATTAGGTACATGATCATGCAGGAGTCACGAAAAAAATCAAAAAATTAAAAAACAGAGTCAAAACAGGAAGAAAAAAATTTTTCACCCTGGAAGGACGCACGGGCGGCGTTCAACGCCCAGAAGAGCATCTGGCTGGCTTCAACGCCAGATTACAGAGCATCTTCCTGGCGCTGAACGCCCAAAACAGCTACATCCTGGCGTTAACGCCAGGATGGCGCACGCACGAGGCAATCTGGCGCCTGACGCCAGAAACAAGTTGAAATTCTGGCGTTCAACGCCAGAATCAAGCATCACATGGGCGTTTAACGCCCAGAACATGCACCAATGGGCGTGTTTAACGCCAGAATGGTGCATGAAGGCAATTTACACGCCTATAGGTGAAGGAATGGTATTTCTTTTCACCTCAGGACCTGTGGACCCCACAGGATTCCCACCTCAGCTCTGTGGACCCCACAAGGATACCCACCTACCTTTTCTTTTAATCCTATTACACTCTCCTAATCCAAATCTCATTTCAATGTCCCTTCCCAAAAAACCTTCACCAATCACATCAATTTCTCTTCCCAATTACCCATGCCACCATTCACATCAACCTCCTCTCCCATAAACCCACCTACCTCATTACATTCAAATTCAATTTCCCACCCATTTCCACCCAAAATGGCCGAAAACCTAACCCTTCCCCCTCCCTAAAATACCTCTCCTTTCTTCTTATTTTCAAAAATCAATCTTTCCCTCCAGATTTAAACAGTTCTCCTCTCTCTTCCACTTTCTCTTCTTCTTACTTCTTCTTCTACTCTTCTTTTCTTTTGCTCGCGACGAGCAAATATTTAGTTGGTGTGGTAAAACCTAGCCCTTTTTTATTTTTCAATTCACCATCTAATGGCACCAGACCGGAGTTTCCTCAAAGAAAAGGAAAAGGGAAGGCAAAAGCTTCCACTTCCGATCATGGGAAAAGGGAGATATTCATCTCAAGACCACCTAAGACCACTTCTATGATGTTGTGTGCAAAGAAGAGGGTGATCCCTAAGGTCCCCATTCAGCTCAAAAAGAATGAGTATCCGAATACCGACATGAGATCCAAAGAAGAGGGTGGGAAGTCATAACCAACCCCATGCAACAAGTCGGATTACTGATGGTTCAAGGGTTCTATGCTAATGCATGGATCACTAGGAACCATGATCAAAGTATGAACCCGAATCCAAAGAACTAGCCTTCTTCAGAGTTTTGCTCAAATCCCTCAATTTCAGTCAGAATTTACCTGAAATCACAGAAAAACACACAAACTCATAGTAAAGTCCAGAAATGTGAATTTAACATCAAAACTAGTGAAAACATCCCTAAAAGTAGCTTAAACTTACTAAAAACTATATGAAAACAATGCCAAAAAGCGTATAAATTATCCGCTCATCAGCACACATATAAAATTTACACGTATGAATATTTTTGTTAATCTATACAGTAGACTTTATCTTATAATAATATATGAATTATGAAAATAATTAGTGTTGTTGTGACGTGTGTATCTAGGATAGAATTAAAAGAAAGTGTAGAAAGATTAATTTAAAAAAAAAAATAAATAAGTTTCTAACTTTTTAATTTAAAGATACATGAATTTTTTACTAATTAAAAATATAAAAATGTTTCTTAACCATTTAAATTACGAGACAAATCAGTTCTCTAGATGGACTTAGATGTCTCGCATTTTAAAAAATAAAAAATATTTTTATATTTTTAATTAGTCAATAACTTATTTATTTTTAAAATAAAAAGTTAAGGACCTATTTATCTTTTATTCTTAATTTTATTATTGATTATATTTTTCTATTAGTTGATTAAACGGATATTATATTTATTACTTGTTAAGTATTTTCACAGATAAATTTTAATATATTTGGGTTTAGTTTTAATAATTAGAGTAACCTATTGATAGAAGAATTTTTAATTTGGCAAGTGTATCAAATCGCATCAAGTAATATTATGGGAGTAGATTATCATTTTCTCGAGGATTAAACACTACAACAATTCCGGCAGATAGCGGCAGAAATTTTGCGGCGCATATCACGGCGGTTAGGGGTGAGGCTGCAATCAAGATTATATTTAGCGGCGGTTTTTCTTAAACCGCCGTCAAATGAGGGGTTGGGCTGCAATCAGGCCGACATTTAGTAGCGATTTTTTTCGAATCGCCGCTATATTTCAATAAGGTTTTCATTTCGCGGCGTCTTTTCGAAAACCGCCGCTATATGTCCGCGGGGTGATTTATTGTTTTACATTGTGCGGCAGTTTCGTTTAAACCACCGCAAAATGGGTATTATCACATATTGTAATGTTTTCCTTAGTAATAAACCATCTGGGTATAATCTAGTTAAGTAAAGACTACTATATTAAGCTACATATGTTTAAATCATTGTTACTTAAACTCGTAACACTTCTTTCACATTCGTTTTACGTAAAAAAAATTCATAAGTTAAATAAGCTATATATGTTAACTCATGTGAACAAATTTACCAATAAGATTTTCTTGATTACGTTATTGACATTTAAATTTGCTTTCAAACATGGATGTAAAAGAAGAAAATAAAATCATATTCTGAATTTATAAAATTAAAATAAAGTCCTAGAGAGCATAAATCAAAGTTACTCCTCTTTAAAGTTATGCCTTACTAAACCTAAATCAAGAATAAACATGTATAACTGCGACCTAAATCATTAAACTATGAAAATCAGCGTAACTATTATAATAAAAGATCAAAATTTCTCTCCAACATCGTATTGACCTGGCGAAAAATACTCTGTTATGAATCTATGGGCTTCACGTTTTAGAGGATCTGATATTTCATCTCCATACTATGGCATTTTATTCAGATCAAAGCACCTTTTCTTAACATGTATATCATCTTGTTTATCTTGTTGGTCTTCGAATGTTTCATCGTCTTCTTCCGGAACCTTATTCAGATCAAACTGCATGGATCTGTCGACTGCGACAGAGGAGATATCATCTAAATTGTCTTCTGAATCAAACTCTTCTCTATCTAGACTGTCAGGAACAATTTCTCTGCAATATTCAGGTAAGACTGAAAATATCAACATGCACATAACAGAATTAGTATACATAGAAGAAATTGAGAACTCCGAAGTCATTAAATATTGACTTAGAAAAAAAACCAAACTATAAGATGCTAACACAATTTTAAAACTAAATGCAAATTTTCGACAATTACCATTACCCTTGTTAGTAGTTTGGGCAATTTTCTTAAACAAAAGCTCTGTAGCAATTGTTGTGCTTGCAGAGGATGACAAAAAGTCCTCAGTTTTCATCGATCCTGTTCCACCGTCATGTTATGTTCACTATTGTTTTCAAAACGTAACACTAGTGAAATTATATTGCGTAATAGATAGCAAGATTATCAAAAATGCAACCCTAAGAAAAATAACAACTGTAGAAGGAATAAAGATTTAACGTAAACTAACTTTTCCGTATTAAAATCATTGAAAGAAACAAAAGCCTGCTTTTACTCATGAGAATTCACAATAACATAAATATTTAATTGCAAATAAAAACTACACAAGTATAAAGTAACCAAAGAAAACAACGTACAACGTTGAGTTTATTTAACTTAGTTTATGACAAAAAGATCATTTTTAAATTACATTAAAATGCTTCATACAAGCATTACGCGAGATCATCGAAATTCTCTGAAGCATTTTCTATGAGGTCTTCTATATCTTCCTCCCTTGTCAACAGTAAATCTCCAATATCACCTTCCGCTGACATGTTCAACCCTGGCTGTGGAGAAAACCAACTTCAGCTTCTTCATTCTCTTCTCCCATGTCATACAAATCCCTTGATTTCACATGAACCACAACACTCTAATCCTTAACTACTTCATCATCCACATAGTATACAAGCTAAGCTTCTGACGCCAATAGGTACGGTTCATCTTCTTCACGATTACCAGTGTGTATCGGACAAGAGAAATTAACACTAGTAAGCCCTAAATGGTCTTGTTTGATGCCTCTACTGGTAGTGGTATCAGGCCAAACACATTTGAACAATACCACTGTGAAGGAACAGCTATAATTCAATTCAATTATATCTACAATTTTTTTGTAATACAGAATACCACCAACAGCCACTCTATTATCATGCATGCTTGCATAACTTCTTGTATTAGATGATATATATACTCCACTATTTTATGTTTTCATCCCGTTTTCCTTTGTAATAGTTCTAAACTTGTACCCGTTAATATTGTATGCCCCAAAACGTCTTGCCTGAATCATGGGACTGCATGCAAGCAACTTCAAGTCTTTCGAATGAAGCGTAGTTTTCATAGGAACTTCGAACCACATAACATTCATGCTTTATATTAAAATCAGTTTTCATATAGTACTAATTCCAGGCTAAAAACACATTGGTCAAGTTAGTATTCTGTCAACCTCATGCTTGAACCACCGAGAAAATTCTACATGGACGACAGTATCTATCTTAGCTTGCAACCTTATCTGATGACGCAAGCTTCGCTTTGTCTTTTCCCTAAATGTACTTTATTGGAGAAAAGAAAATTAGTCCAACTATTCACTGGGAGAAAAGAGTTATATTGGTGTTTTAGAAATACATGCGTATACTTACTCAACGAACGGAACCACGACATCGCAGTTGACTAGCACATGACGATGAGCTTGATGTTTTTCCATTGGAGTGAGTTCGAAATGCGAAACAGGCCCTAATGCCTTTCCAATAGCTGGAAACATACTTCCCCCTGAATTATGAAGAACATCAATGGGCTCATCGTCAACTCGCCCTGGTCGGTTGATTCTAGTCTCAATATTATCCAAATACCTGGAACAGAAAGTCAGGATTTCCTCAGATAAATAGCTTTCTGCAATTAAGCCTTCTGGTTGTGTCCTATTACGAACATATTACTTCAGACGTCCTAAATACATTTTATATAAATATAATAAAATGCTCAGTACATACACAATTAATTGAATTGAGTGTACTAAAGGGGTTTATTAGCAAACTAACATTTCTATTAGATACATCCACCTATAATGTACTGGTCCACCAAGAGTAACCTCATCAACGAGATGCACCGTGAGGTGAACCATGATGGTGAAGAAGGATGAAGAAAAAATCATTTTCATCTGACACAAGGTTTGCACAACATGATTCTGAAGCTCAGCAAGTTGCATAGGGTTTATGGCTTTCCCACAAAGTTCTCGAAAAAATGATGATAAATTTGCAATCACATTAGACACCGGACTCGGAAGTGTATTCTTCACCAAAATTGGGAGTAATTGTTCCATCAGAATATGACAGTCATGACTTTTCAACCCAGATAACTTGCGCTGTCGCAAATCAACACAATGTCAACTAATTGCAGCGGGTCTTTCACTATGAGGACAATGCCGGAGAAAAAATAAAGCGCGATATTGTGAAGAGGATAGGAAAGATATGGAAGGATACAAGGCACCACTTGTATCATAGGTGTTACAAAGAAATAAGGACTTATGAAGAAAAACTTAAGCATCACCCAAAAGGAATAGAAGAAAATAAATGGAAAACGTTCATTGACTATCGCCAAAGGAAGAAACAAAGGTAAGCCTTGATATATTTTATTATTTCCACAAAAATATACATGTGTATATATATTACTCCCCTTACATTTTATATTCAATATATATTTCTCATTTACATTTGTTCTGTTATTTGTTCATAGAAAAAGTATAAACAGAACACTTTAAATCGGAGCAAGCAATTTTATACACATACTGGGGGCTCCAAAACATTGGCAAGAAAAAAAGATGAAGTGGTAATAAGTCATTATTTGCATTAAGATTTTGATTAATTTTCCTAAATATGTTGTTGTTTACTAACTTGTGTTGATATCAACGATATAGGAGAAAAAGCAAGGAAGGCCCGTTGGTAGAGGAGAGTTGTTTATCATGACTCATAAGAAAAAAGATGGCTCGTATATCCATCCCGATGCGCGTGTTGTTAGTGTAAGTCATGTTTGAACATTTGAAGCAACTTAGCTTACTGTATATATCGTGCTACTATTAACTTATGCCTCTCCAATGTGTTGTATATTTGTAGGAAGCAATTGCGAATGTTGAGAGGCAGGATGGATCCTCTAAGCACCTTTCATAAAATGATTCGCTAGCACAAGTTTTCGGAAAGGAGCACACAGGACGAGTTCGTCCCCTTGGTGCTAGACCATGTCCCACCTAAGTCTTTGGTAACGCTCTTGGACAACCGTCAGGTTCTGCAGAGGCCAATGAAGAGTACGAGAGGAGGATTGCAGAATTGACGGTTAAGCTAGAAGATGAGCAGGCGAAGAGACAGTCGATACATAAGGTCTTGAGATATCTAGTCCAACAGCAAGGAGTTTTTTGTCACCTGAGCTCCTCCTAGGTGATCCCAGGGAAGCTACGATTCTAGCCCAGGCGATATAGCGAGGTCCCAAATGAATCCCTGAGATGGACCAGGTGCCTGATGTCCCGGACAACTGTTGAGTTGCGTGGAGCAACGTGTAGGGACACGATCGAGCCAGCGGGGGTGGATTTGGTTGGAGGGGGCCATCGATGTGATTTGAGGGGAGGGGTGCTAAACCACTATTTTATGGTTTATATTGTGCTAAATTAAGTGGATTTTATCAATCTTCCATACACTTATTCATACTAATTGCATGAGTTTACGTTTTCCTTCCTGATTTTGTGCTATGATTGAAAACATGCTTCTTTGGCTTTCATTTTCTTTTATTTGAATCCTCTCTTATTATCATTCGATGCCTTGATATGTGTGTTAAGTAATTTCAGGGATTACAGGGCAAGAATGGCTTAGAGGATGGAAAGGAAGCATGCAAAAGTGGAAGGAATACAAGAAGTTGAAGAAATTGCTAAGCTGTCCAGCCTAACCTCTTTGCACTCAAACGGCCATAACTTGAGCTACAAAGGTTCAAATGATGCGGTTTCACTTGCGTTGGAAAGCTAACATCCGGGACTTCGATTTGATATATAATTCGTCATAGTGGTCGTATAGATAAATGACGCGAACGCGCGCTCCACGCGGATGCGTCGCATCTGCGAATCTCATTCCACGCAAACGCGTGGACGACGCTTCCGCGTCACTTTCCAGCGACCTGTACGTACCAGATTTTGAAATTAGCAATTTTTGGGTTGTTTCTGACCCAGTTTTTGGCCCAGAAAGTACAGATTAGAGGCTATAAAGTGGGGGAATACATCCATTCATATTCATTCACTCATAACACACTTTTCATAATTTTAGATGTAGCTTTTAGTGAAGGAGGTTCTCTCCTCTCTCTTAGGATATAGGATTAGGATTTTTAGAAATTAGGGTTTATTTCTTCTTCAGCCATAGGTTCAATATTATTTTTACTTTATATTTCTCTTCTATTTTTAGATACTCTAATGCTTTTATTTGTATTTGATTTATGTTGCCCAATTCGCTTATGAACTTTTCTATGTTAGATTTTACTGCTTCCATTAATGCAATTGAGGTATTTCAGATTTATGCTTGCTTTATTCTATTTATGATGTCTTCAATTTAATTTAGAATTTTCCCTTTTGGTCTTGGTTAAGAAATCAGTAACTCAGGAGTTATTAGACTCAACGTGATCGACAATTGTTATCTTTGCTAATTAGTTTGAATTTCAATAATCCCAATCTTTTTTAGGAATTAAACTAGGATTCGGAAGATCTAACTATTTAGTCACTTGACCTTCCTTTGCATTAGCAAGTGTTAACTAAGTAGAATTAAGATTTCAATTTCATTCATCATTGATAAGGATAACTAGGATTAGGACTTCCAATTTCTCATACCTTTGCCAAAAGTTGTACAGTTATTTATTTATTTTACAGTTCTTTACTTATTTTTAATTGCAATTTAAATTAACTTGTTCCATTATTTTTAAAACCCATTTTACAATTCTTCACAACCAATAATAAAGAACATACCTCCCTGCAATTCCTGAGACAGATGACCGAGGTTTAAATACTTTGGTTATCAATTTATTTAGGGTTTGTTTTACTTGTGACAACAAACTTTTACGAAGAGATTTCTGTTAGTTTAGAAACTATATTTTCTACAACGCGGACTATATGTTTATAAATTTCTTTACTAGCAAAATCCTAGTTCAAAATTGGCGCCGTTGCTGGGGAATTTGAACGTGTGCCTTATATTGGTTATTGTAAATATTTTTCAAAATAAAAAAATAAAAAAATATTTTTTCTTTTACTAGTTTTATTTTGTTTCTCTCTTTCCTCTTATTTCTGATAGCTATTATGAATTCTCAACCCTCTCGCTTTGAGTTGGGTTTCTTATTTTGTGCAGGAATGGAAGCCTATAACAGGACTATGCATCAATGTCTAAGTAATCAAAGATGGATGGAGCCACGAGGATTTAATCAACCCTCAGGGCAACAACCACCTCCTAGATATCATGGACAAAGACCATTTAAATACATGGCCCAACTTTGATAGATATTGGTGGCCCAACCTTGTCTACCAACAAAGCCCCCACCCCCTTAGCTCAGAAGACCCAATCCTCTCGACATACTTTCCAAACCACCAACACTTCCAGCTCTTTTCACCATTCACTACCACATGATCCTTATCCGCCTCAATGCCAATCCCATTACTCCCTAGAACCACCACTTCCCTTAATGCACCATGTCCATATCCATCAAGCCAAGAATAACAGGTTCATTTTGAAGAATCAGTAAACCAGTTCAATGCAACCCTTCATCAATTGGAGCAAGCGATAAATCAATTATCTTCCAGACGTTCGGACACTCAACAGACTCCCATGGCATCATGTGGAGAATCTAATGAAGAATGTATTGTGAAGAAGACACAAGAAGCTCCAGTGGACAGTATAGAGCATAACTTCGTACTGGAACAAATAGAGGAAGCTGTCATGGTAGAAGAAGAAGAGTTGGTTGAAGATTTAGGAGATGCCGAACCGCCACCTGAATCCAGAGTTGTGGAGAATTCCGTTAAGGATGTTACAATTGATGCTAAAGAGGATGTTGCGCAGCCCCCAATGCAGATATCTTATGAAGAACTGGACAGAATAACCCAAGATACAAGTTTCCTTGATGATGATGATCACAAGCCAAGTTCTCTTAGTAACGAACTTGCATCCACAAGTGAATTCTTTGAGATGGAAGAATCTTCCCCAAGAGAATATGAAGATGATGCAGAGGTCGACTTTTCTCAACCTCCTGTTTATGACTCAAGTGATGAGGAAGATATCARTGACTTTGATCAAGACATGGGTGAAGTTGAAGAAATTTGCAAAGAGGTGGAGGAATTCACTGAAGACCACAAGGGAGTAAAGCTTGCAGAACCACTGGAAACACCTATCCCAAGGCCACTACCACCCGACACAACCTTCAAGTGGGTAAACTCTTTGACCTTTCTCTTCAATTTTCCACTTGAATATGGTTTACTTGAGATAGATGGCCAGCTTAGAGCTCTTTGCGGCTTTAAGAGCAAACGGGAAATGACTCGCACTCAGAGCTGGTATGCAAGATTCACTGAGGTTTCACACTTCAATTTGAGGTGCAAGGATTGGTGTCAAGCTCAATTGAAAGGATCTCGAATACTGTTTGGTCACTGCAGTGAGAATTCAGACTACTCACCACCCGGCTGGAAAAATGTAGATCAAGACAAAGACGGGTGTAGAAGAAAAGTTTGGGATCCTGGAGTCTGTTCTGACATTCAACACCCCGGGAGCCTTGAAGCCTGTTTGAACTCACTTAAGGACTTTACATGTTTTGTTTGGGACCCCGGAGGATGTTGGCATTCTAAACACTGGTGGAGATTTCTGGACGAATTCAAGCACAAGCCACCATAGCAGGAAGCTCATCAAATGTCCAACTTAAGGACTTTAACTAAAAGTGCTAGGTGGGAGACAACCCACCATGGTATGCTCGTTCTTTTTTTTTTTCAGTTTAAATTTTAGTCTATTTTTGAGTTTTTATTGAACCTAGAATCATGCATAGCATTCATATTAAGCATTGCACTCTGCATACTGAAAAAAAAAACATGCACGTGACGCGTAAGCATCGCTGACGCGTCCGCGTCACCAGTGCGTTAGGAAGAAAATAAGATTGAACAGAGAGTCACGCGAGAGCGTGGCTGGAGGCGCGCCTTTGGCACAATTTGACCGAYGCGACCGCGTYGCTGACGCGTCCGCGTCATGTGAGAAAAATGCCTCCCACGCGTCCGCGTCACCCACGCGAACGCGTGCCTCAAAATCGACGTAAAAAGGGTGTATGGCCGAAAGTTGAGCTAAAAGTGAGCTGGACTCGTGCTAGAAGCAGAAGCCTTGTGGTGCACGAAATTGCAATCACACTTTGCAATCCCGCACAACTAACCAGCAAGTGCACTGGGTCGTCCAAGTAAAAGATTTCCCCCCCCCCCCCCAAAATTTTTTTTTTTTAAGGGGGAAAAAAAAAATTTAAAAAAAAGAAAAAAAAAAAAAATTAAAAAAGAAGAAAAAAAAGAATTAAGAAATTTGGGTTGAAATTGTTTAAAATTGGGGGAATTTGGACACTGGGGTCCTTTCCAACCATCATACTCAAACACTTACAATCTGGTGGCAAAAGTGGACTACTATCTAAGTAGGTAAGAGAGCAATTGCTAGCACCCCACTAATGGGATACCAAGAAACGGTGCTTGAAATTCGCCTCAGACAGACACAATCTTCAGCAGTTTGGTGTTCCCCCAGAGTACTAATCAGTGCCGGGGGCACTCATTTCTGCTTAGAACAGCTGTACGCTGCTATGGTCTGATATTGAATTAGCCACAAAGTGGCAACTCCGTATCATCCCAGCCAGAACAAATGGGTCAAGCTGAAGTCTCTAACAGAGAGCTAAAAAAGAATCCTATGAACGGATGGTGATAGCCCGAAGAAAGGAGTGGGCTAAGAGTTTGGATGATGCTCTGTGGGCATACAGATTCAAGACTCCTATAGGAACCACTCCATACCAGCTGGTGTACGGGAAGGCCTGTCATCTGCCGGTGGAAACTGAAGCATAAAGCCTACTGGGGGCAAACCAGATTCCTAAACAATGATGCACAGTTAGCTGGTGAAAAAAAGATTGCTCCAGCTAATTGAGCAGAGGAGTTCAGGCTCAATGCCTTTGAAAATGGCAATTTATAAGGGAAAAGGCAAGAAGTGCATGACAAGAAGTTGTCACCCAGAGTCTTTGAGCCAGGACCAAAAAGTTCTGCCTCTTCAACTCTAGGCTCAGATTGTTCAGGAAAAATCAAAATCCCGGTGGAGGGGACCATATGTGATTATAGGTTTGTCACCATATGGATATGTTGAGCTTTAAGATATTGATTCTGACAAAAAGTTCATTGTTAATAGGACAGAGAATCAAGCATTAATCTTGGAAAAGCAATTTTGAGGCAAGGAATGCTCAAAACTAGACTTGAGTGATTCTCAGTAAAAGTTCAGCTAAAGACAGTAAAGAATGCGCTTGCTGGGAGGCAACCCATCAATAAGCGGTTAAGATGTTTTGTTTTTACAGAGGCAAGTATCAAAAAATGAAGGAATTCAACGATTTTATAGAAGGATTCAGGTGCCAAAAAGCGAGAAAAAAGCGATTTACTGGTACGAAAACGCCAGTAAGGGGCATTGGCGTTAAATGCCAGAATGGGCACCATTCTGGCGTTTTAACGCCAGGAATGGTCCATTTTGGGCGTTTAAACGCCAGAATGGGACCATTCTGGGCTTTAACGCCAGGTGGTGCAGCATCCGGGGCGTTTAGCAAAACGCCCAGTGTTGAAGGGAATTCTGGCGTTTTAACGCCAAGCCAGGCCACCTGGCTGGGCGTTAAACGCCCACAATGGGCATCAAAATGGGCGTTAAACGCCAGAAATGGATACCATTCTGGACGTTTAACGCCAGAAGGTGGGGGACAAGAATTTTTGCTTTCCAAGTCAAATTTTTTTCAAAAAACTTCCTTTTCTTAACCATCATTTCCAATAACACAATTTCAAACTTTCATCATTCACTTCCAATCTTCAAAAATCAAATCATATACTTCAAATCTATCTCAAATCACATCCCCAAAATCTTGTTTCAAAAACTCACCCTTCTCTCAATTTCTCTCCATATCTTCTCAAAATCTCCTTTCAATATTTTTTTCGAAATCTTCTTCCCCCCTTTTATAAAAACAACGTTCAGGCCTCCTCATTCCCCCCACACCATTCGAATTTGCTCTTCTCCTCATCTCTCTTCTTTCCTTTCTTATTGCTGAGGACAAGCAACCTTCTAGTTTGGGTGTGCTTTTCCGTGATCACTAAGCCGAGATTCATCAAGATCATGGCTCCCCTATAGGAAAACAAACCAATTTATGAGGAAAGAAGAGTAATAATCCAAAAGAATCTTTGGAATCAAAGAGAAGTTCTTAACCAAAGAACATGAAGATCATTATCACAAAATAAAGGGTCTGAGGTCAGTGATCCCAGAAGTTAAATTTTTATTTGAAAAGAAGATGAATATTCCGGGATCAAGACAATCGAAAAAGAGGATGGGAAGTTCCTCCAATCCTAGAGATAAAGGTTTGGAAAGGAATTAATGGTTCAGGAATTCTACTCAAATCTGTGGTTAACAGATAAGCATAGAATGACTGGAACTGCTTTCCATACTTATAGAACCATGGTCAGAGGGAAAGTTATTAACTTCCATCTGGACAAAATAAGAGAAATCTTCAAATTGCCTCAACTCAGATGAATCCTGACTCCTATCAAATAGGAGAAAATGGTGAGAGCCAGATGAAAGGGGATTGATCAGTTCTTAGAGGACATATGCCTCCCTGGGACCAAGTGGATAAACCAATGTTCAAAGGGTGTCCCCAACCAACTCAAGAGGGGAGACCTCAACCAATTGCAAGAAGGTTGGCTAGACTTTATTGGGGGGCGTTCCATACTGCGCACTAGCAACCGTTCTGTGGTCACTATCAAGAGAGCAGTGATGATTCATTGGCATTGATTCTTGGAAAGAAGTGGAGGTTAATCATGTGATTGCTTGTGGGATCTACACAATTGCAAATAAAGAATCCACTGAAGCCAAAATGGCATACCAAAGCTTAATTTCTCTGCTATGTAAAAAGGCTGGGGTAAAGATGGGAGTAGATAAATTCATACCCATTGAACATCCAATCACCAAGAAGTAAATGGAAGGACAAATGCAAGACAACTCTATCAAAGGAGGGCGCAGGAGTCCCTCCCTGAATTCCCTAAAATCGACTACTGGACCAGCCTAAAAGCATCCTATCAATTCAGTTACGAGACTATGGAGCAACTTAAGAAAGAACAGCAGAACCAAAACTACATGCTCTGCAAATTGCTGAAGGAACCAGAGAAGCAGGGGCGTGAACCCCAAGAGTTGAAACGCCAAAAGCTCTCCTCTCAAAGTGAGGGAGCATCCACTTCTCAAAATAAAGGTTGTTTATTCCTAACTCTGTGATAACCTCTATCATTAGGAGCCTATTTAAATTTTTTGTTTTTCTCATCTTATATCTATTTTTGAGTCTTGTTTTTTAAATTCATTAATTATAAAATTTAAAATTCATGTCTTAAGGCTATAAGTGTCCTATGAATCCACACCTCTCTTAAATGAAAAGCTTTAATCACAAAGAAAAAGAGTACAGGATTCGAATTTATCCTTGAAATAGTTGAATTAGTTTTTTTTTTTTTTTTTTTTATTTTTTGTTTCTGAATGAATGCTTGAACATGCATATGTCTTTTGAAATTTGTAAGTTTTGATGAATGTTAAAATTGTTGGCTCTTGAAAGAATTAGGAAAAAGAGAACTGTTATTGAGGTATAAAAATCATCAAATTATCTTGAAGCAAGAAAAAAGCAGTGAATACAAAAAAAAATATTTTGAAAAAAAAAAGAAAAAAAGAAAGAAATAAAGTTGTGATCCAATGCAAAAAGAGTTTGTGCTTAAGAACCTGGACACCTCTAATTGGGGACTTAGCAAAGCTGAGTCACAAACTGAAAAGGTTCACCCAAATTATGTGTCTGTGCAATGTATGTATCCGGTGGTAATACTGGAAAACAGTGCTTTGGGCCACAGCAATGACATACACTAGCTTGTTCAGAAATCATTATACTTAACTAGGAGAACAATAACACTATCTGAGTTCTGAGTTTCCTATAGGATGCCAATCATTCTGAACTTCAAGGGATAAAGTGAGATGCCCAAAACTATCGAAGCAAAAAGCTACTAGTCCCGCTCATCTAATTGGGGAACTAGTCTTGATATTTTGGATGTCTATAAATATATTCTCTTCTTTTTATCTTATTTTTGATTTTCAGTTGCTTGGGGACAACAACAATTTAAGTTTGGTGTTGTGATGACGCGGATAATTTATACGCTTTTGGCATTATTTTTTATATGTTTTTAGTATATCTAATTAGTTTTTAGTATATTTTAGTATTTTTGTTAAAATTCACTTTTCTGGAATTTACTATAGTTTTTGTTGTGTTTTTATGTGAATTTCAGGGTATTTTTCTGGCTGAAATTGAGGGGTTTGAGCAAAAATCTGATCAGAGGCTGAAAAGGACCTGCAGATGCTGTTGGATTCTGACCTCCCTACACTCGAAGTGGTTTTTCCGGAGCTACATAAAGCCCAATTGGGCGGGCGCGCTCCCAACGGCGTTAGAAAGTAGACATCCTGGGCTTTTTCCAGCAATGTATAATAGTCCCCATACTTTGCCAGAGAATTGATGGCCAAACCGGCATTGCAAAATAGCCTCAGAATTTTCCAGCGTTAACGCTGGAACTGGTATAATAACCGGAGTTAAACGCCCAATACTGGCATAAAAGCTGGTTTAACTCCAGAAAAGGTCTCTACAACATGAAAAGCTTCAATGCTCAGTCCCAAGCACACACAGTGGACCCAGAAGTGGATTTATTATTATCATTTCTGTATACCCTAGGTTACTAGCTTACTATTAAAAGGATCTTTTGACATTGTATCTGTACCTCATGACACTTTACACGTTTTCATGTATCTTCAGGCAATGATCTCTAAACCCATGGTTGGGGGTGAGGAACTCTACTGTGTCCTTGATGGATTATGCAATTACTACTGTTTTTTCATTCAATTTCATGCTGCTTCCAATCCAAGATATTACTGTTCTTAAACTGGATGAATGTGATGATCCGTGACACTCATCGTCATTCCTCAACTATGAACGTGTGCCCGACAACCACCCGTCCGTTCTAACTTAGATTAAGTAGATATTTCTCTTTGATTTTTTAATCGGAATTACATTCGTGTATAAGCTAGAATGATTGGCGGCCATTCCTAAAAAAGAATGCCGGAAAGGTTCTAAACTTGTTCCTGTGGTATTCTGAAGTTAAGGATTCAATGATTGAATTGAACTGTGACGAGCCTTCAAAATCTCTGAAGGGCGGGGCGTAGTTGACAGACGCAAAAAATCAACTGAGATCTAATTCCGGCCTTGATTGAAGACCGACAGATGATTTGCCGTGCCGTGACAGGGTCGTTGAAGAATTTCCACTGAGAGGATGGGAGGTAGCCATTGAAACGGTGAACCCTTGCATCAGCTTGCCCTGGAGGAACCTTGGCGTCTTAAGAAGAAGACATAGGAAAAGCAGAGATTCAGAAGAATGGAGCATCTCCAAAACTCCAACCTATTCTCCATTACTGGAAAACCAGGTCTTGAATTTCATGTTCTTTATTTTTCACAATCAACTCCGATAATTTTCCTGATATCCTGACTAAGAAGTTACAAGGTAACCATAGGTTACTTGCTTCAACCGACAATCTCCGTGGGATCGACCTTTACTTACATAAGGTATT
>QBTX01002494.1:0-19051 GCA_003063285.2 Arachis monticola
TAAAGATTTTTTCTGAAATGGAGTTTGTGAAAAAGATATTAGCGAGAAACCATAACAGTATTTAATTCCACAAGGGTCAAGATCGAAAACGTTAATATAAAGGACGATCAGTTGTTCATTTATTTACAAGACAACAAGGTGTATTACTGCTAAGATTGAAAAGCTAGATGGAGTATTATGATCACCAACTTAAAGTACATTTATGGGAAGGAAGCTTATACAAGATAATCCTTACTTAGAATTGTCCAAGAAATTTATCACAGCCTAAACAAGAAAAAGGGGCGATTCATAGAAATTAGCAATCAAGTTGCTATGAACGAATGGCAGAATGACAATAATAGAGTGGATATTTCTCGAGAAGGTGCTATTTGAAACTTGGTTTATCGAAAAATTGGAATTGAAATCAAATTAAATGTCGTCAGAAGTGCCAACTATAAAGTAAAGGTCAATGGTGAGTTGTCTAAGAAGATCAAGCCACAGAGGGGTCTTAGACAAGATGACCTCTTATTTCCCTACCTCTTCATTTTAGTAGCTGAAGTGTTCACTATTCTCATGGAGAAGGCTCAAGGAAGGAGAGCTATTAACCGTCAAAGATAGCTGTCAACAATTCCCATACTTATACTCATTGTCAGATTGCATACATGATTGCAAATATTTGCAAAAGCAAAGGAGTAACAGATATTTCAGATCAACACCTATCTTAAGGACATACACAGAGCTCGTCCGGACAAAAGAATAAACTGTGAACAAGTATAGGCATCACCTTAAGAAACCAGGTGTGTCGGATCAAAGCAAATAGTAGAAATTAAGAAGAGAATTTATAGAATGAGCAGTAGGACGCGCCAGGAAAATACATGTGGTTACCAACTATATGAGAAAGATCTCAGAACAAGGGTTTAACGATTGGATTGAAGAGAAAATCATGAATAAACTGAAGGAGATAAACAAGGACAAGCTGTTGATCACATGCAAAGGAACACTAATAAATTAGTACATACACAATCTATCATTATGCCATGAATGTTACTAAAAGTTTTCTAAGGACCTTTTTAGCGAGGAATTTGCACAAATATTGCAAGATTCTGGTGGGCGGCATTGGAAAAGAAACAAGGCATCCATTAGAGAAGGTGGGACAATATTACTGATAGCAAGAGCGGTAGGAGGCTGGGGTTCAAGGACCTTGAGAAACAAAATACTGCCTATCTTACCAAACAAGCATCGAGAGCATGAAAAATCCAATGCAATCTAGGTATAGGTATTTAAATCGATATATTTTCTAGATGACAACTTCTAGACAGCAACATGTAGCAAGGGCACATCATGGATTTGGAGAAGGATCTTGCATGGAAGAGAGTTATTAAGGAAAAGAGCAAAGTGGAGTATCAGAGATGGTTCCAAAGTAAGCATATGGACAGACAATTAGATCATTGGGAGGAGCAAGTCCCTTAATGCAAATAATACAGATGATTTGAGGGTTAAAGTCTCATATGGAATGGGAAAGAAATAAAATATGAAGATATTGAGCCATTGTTTACCTACGAAAATCTACAACAGAGATGTTATCAGCACCCCAATATAGATTATGAACAAAGAATACAACTGCATTGGCCTGGAATCGAAGATGGAAGTTATTCCATAAGAACTGGATATTATGTTGCTAAAAAAGCCAAACAGGACATGAGATATGGAAATTTATCAACAAGTGAAGACAAAAAGAAGATATGAAGGCTGTAATGAAGAATGAGGTTCCACAGGAAGATCAGAAATGTTTCTATAGAAAAGCATATCATGAAATTACAGTTAATTCTAATTTATATAAAAGGAAGATGGTACACTAGAATTAGTTGCCAAATATGCTAAAAGTTTAGGAGACAGTCGACTCGCTTTATTGGTATGTGACTGGACATGAGAGCAACATGGTTCGGGGCGGAATGCCAATGGACCCCAACAGTTGAGACAATTAATTCAATTGGAAGTTGAATGCTGGAATGTATAAGGAAGATCAGAGTAGGAGGTGGAGAGGATCAGGAGAAGAGAATTAGTAAGCTAAGATTTTTCACGTGGGAGATATGAAAAACTAGAAACAACAAACATTTTTAACACAAAGAAGGAATCCTAGTTAGAACAAATATAGCAGACAGGCAGTACTAGAGGACAATTTATTAAAAACTAGCAGAAAAATAGCAAACACAGAGAATTAGATGTGTCAACAGGAGCAGAATTAACCCAGTGAGATGGAGACCTCCTCCTGAGACTTGGCTAAAAGCGAATGTTAATGCTACCTTTAGAAAGGACAACCCTTAGAACAAGTGTAATAGTTGTGGTGATCAGAGATAGTAAAGAAGATTATGTTTAGATTTTTAAGAAGATTCAGCCAACTCAACTAACTGTCGGTAGAAAGCCATGAAATAAGGAGGACGTAAATTATAGCTGAACATCTTACAAATGCAGACACTAAATAGATTGAAACGTGGAAGTCATTAAGCAATTAATCCAAGACACCATAGGGAAAAGGACTAGCATTATCCAAGATATTCCAAAATTTAGTGGGAATTACCTGGAAAAAGGAATAAGACTGGACTCCTAAGATATGAAAATCGTCTAGACTCAGTAGTGACAAAGCAGCGATAATTCAGACATTCTGTTCGAGATGGACAGTCTCAACACCTGCCAAACATACAAAAAAAATATTAGTAAATGAGGTTCAAATTTGACGTAAGAAGTTGAAAAACTAATAGGAAAAAATCAACACAGTAAAACGGAGAGGCTAATAAGCAATGAGGCAGGGAATTCAGAATTCAATCCAAATCATTTTATTATGAGGCAGAGGATCCTCATGCAACCCAAGGCGACGCAGTCTCACAGGAGGATGGTCCAAGTTTTAGTGTCAACCGGATCTTCACGGTGGGGTTAAAATTGAAACTAGGGGATGTGAAAGGAGATGGTGCTAAGGTAAGGCAAGACATATGAGGTGTCAGATGTGGTTAAAGCAGTGGTGAGCTAAGGAAGTTGCAGATTGGACTGCTGGGTTATGAGAAGATGTCGACGATGACATCCCGCCTGGTGCAAAGGAGGCGAGACATTTAAGACGGCAGACCATAGACGAGCGGTCTTTGGTGGCGTCACTAGCGCTCAAAGTTCTGATCACCACGTTGAGTTGCAGATGAGAGGAAAGCTAGCACTCAGGCCGGACAAATCTAGAGCTCTCTCCTCGCGCAAAAGGGGATGGAACATGGGTTGATTTCGAATAGGTTAGAGGCATGGTCCTACTGTTTTTTGTATTTGGGCCTGGACTCTGGCCCGAGGTCTTTTCTGTCCACAATAAAAAGAGTTGTGTTTGAATGAGAGAACGAAGGAAATTGTTAGAGTTTACTTTTGAATGAGGCTTTATGGTTGGTATTATTTTTATTAAAAAAAAAAAATGTGTGTGTGTGTTCATAGTTATTATGAAAGAAAATTTTTTTTTTTTTATTTTATATAATTACAAATTTGTTTGAAGTTGTTCTATAATTAGTAGAAGAATTTTTTCAGTTCATAGATTTTTTTTAGCTTCCATTTATGAGTTTGTCGCTGGCACTGAGTTACTGTATTCACAAGCGGTTGTTCGCCGGCTCCCCAACCGAAGCCGTCCTTGATTCCAATACAGCATTAGTGAGGAGTGAGCTACCAAGTCGACCAACCAAGCATTGGTTTATAAATCCGTACCAGTTACTCTGTTCATATTGACGTGACCCAATATGTTGTGTAATTGTAAACCGGTATATTAGGACCTGGTTGGACCGATTCTCTCTTTATTGATTGCTTTTGTTTATTGTCTGACAAATTGTGGATGGGCTAGAATCTATTTCACCAATATATATTATTTGGGCTTGTTGTATATAAAATATGACTGGGTCTTTTTCAACAGGAGATAAAGACTAATATATTTGGCATAATGAATTAAGCAAAAATATTTAGAAGTATTTTATAACTGCAGTTAGGTGAATAAGTTTTAATTTGTTAGTTTATAGTTAGACATAATTAAAAAATTAAATAAGACTTAAGTTAATGATTCAACCGGATATATATTATCAATCTCAAAATTATTTAAAAAATATTATCGAAATAAATACCCTCAATAAACGTATATATGATGTCTAAAGCTTCATAGAAAAGAACATTGTAATGAAAAATTAAATTAAAAGTTTGTATAATAATAATAACATAATAAATAATAATAATAATTAATAAAAAAAATAATATAAGCGCAATAATAATAACAAATAAAATGTTTTTTTATTTTTATCTCAATAATAATAATAAAAAGAATTTTAAATGACATTGATCTGAATAAGCATAATAGTTACCTTGTGCATTAAGTTTCTCTATTACTGAGTTCTTTTAACGGTAGCGTCTTGGTGATAAGACAGAGACAAGAAAAGACTTGAGACTGAGAGACTGAGACTAAGAGACAGGAAATTGAAAACAAATCTTCAGTATTCTGTTTGGTACAAAACAATGGAGCATTAGGAATTGAAACAAGAATTAAAAACTCAAGCGGCAATGAAAAAACAAGAATTAAAAATTGAATTAAATTTTGAAATGAAAGTATTTATAGCGGTATAAAATGTTTTAAGTTTTAACAAAAAAAAAAAAAAATTTTCAGTTTCTCCTGTGTCCCTTACTTTTGAGGTACTGAAATACTGAGATTTTAGAGACAGAGACAGAATTTTAATACCAGTCTGTGAAGACCTAACAAACACGATACTAAGTCTCAGTCTCCTAGTCTCTGCTCAGTACCTAAAACAAACGCTACACTTGGGTTCAGAAGACACTTTCTCCATCCAGAAAATTCTTCATAATAAACCTATATATATCTCTATTGTTTAAATGTCATAAATTACAAGTATTAATAACATTCAAAACTATAACTAAAACTATATCATCAAATTAAAGCAACAAAAAAAATTAAAATTCTTCAAAAAATAGATAATCCTAGTATCTTGAATTTTTTATGTTTTTTTAGTTAATTATTGTCTTATTGTTTATGCTTCAATTTTGTGATTATCTATACAAAAATAATAAAAGAAACTCGATCAAATGTTTGCGGCTGCTTCTTCGGCTCATTCGTCGGCTATCCTGCTCCTCTCCTTTTTGTTTTCCCTCGCTCCTGCTTCCGTTTCTTTTCCCTGCTCGATATGATAATAATCATTCATGCCATATTCCTATGACAATTATAAGCAAGAACCTTTAGAACCACAACAATAATAATTATAATTTTTTCTCTCTTTAATACTATGGATGGATCACTGATTCACGTGTTCTAATATAGTAATGTATTGTATAATACAGTCAGAGTCCACAAAAGTCGGTATAAAAATTTTATCGATGTGATAGTTTTGTAGTTGTTGAGTATATCATTGGGATGATACATAATTTTGAGAATGAAAATGATATCATGTGATTTTTTTTTGTTGAAAATAATCAAAATTTATAAATTTTTTTTTTTTTTTTTTTTCCTTCATATTTTCGGAAAAATATATAACAAGCCAAAAGAATCGGCACATGTTTTAGGATTTATATTTTAAAATTATTAAAAAGAATTTGAAACTTTGTGGCTATGTAACTATCTATCGTATCATCAGTTGGCATTGATGGATTATTTTTTTTATTTAAAGAACGCATTATTTTTGGGCAAGGAATGGATCTTTTAATTTTGGTTGTTTCAACCTTTTGTTTTAACTCTAAGAGAGTAATCATCTAAAATAACATTATTACTCGCGTGTATATTGAATATTAAAAAGAAAAACAAGTTTTTTTTTTTTTTTTTTTTGTTTTTTGTTATTCTTATATAATATATGAAGACAAGGACCAAGAGAGAGATAAATGAAAAATAAAGAAGAGGATGATGATTTAATGTGGCTAGTCAATAAAATATATACCGTGTCCTCAATTTCTCATGTTAGAAAGGTGATGTTAATGCTTAGATATTTTTTTAGATGTGATTATATTGTTCTTTTTGTATTGAGATTTTAAAAAATTGAGTTTTTTTTTTTTTTTTTTATTTTGGTGTTTGAATTTTATTTGGGTTATTGTTTCTTATGATTTGAATTTATTATTAACAATTAATTTTTTTTAAGGTAAAATGACAAATTAATTGATCTTAAGTTACATGAGGTGATATTTTATATATCTAAAGAATTTATTTTTTATGGATTTAAATTTATATATACCATGAAAAAATTTGTGACTGGTTATGCTCTATCTTTTAATAGCAATGTCAAAAAAATACTATGAATTATATTCGATACGTTTGTCGTTGTAATTTTAAAAAGGACATTGATCAAATAATTTTATATATATATATTTTTTAATTTAGGAGTGAGAGTTGAATTGAACAATTTTAAGTGAAGATAGAAAATTATATCATTGTGATATAGTTTTGACATAAACATGATTATAATTGTACTTATTTACAAAATGTTTTATATATAAATATATGTTAAAATAAATCATAGATATATTTAACTTATTAATTATTTAATAACAAGAGTAAAACATACAAACAAACAAATGGAAGCCAATATTACATCAATGTCCTAAATATAACTAATCAGTAGTTAATAGGTTCTTTGTTTGCTATTTTATGTAAAGTCGAATCTCTTACAGTTTCATATGTAAATCGATAACAATAAGAATACGATAAATATGGAAAAGTGATAAACCTCGATAACCTGTTTTGATTTAATAGGAAAAAATATTGAAATGAGCTAGTCCATAATAAATCAAAACTTGAAGTTTCGATTTAAAGCTAATAGGTAAATCGAAACAAAGTGATTTTGATTACAACCCCTAGTAAATCGAATTGAATTGCTTGATTTATAGGAAACGTACATCAAAGCTAAATTGAAGAAGTAGGTAATACTATATCCTATATCTACATTAAAGTCACTGTTCAAACTCCGGATATAAATAGACCGAACTTAGTCGTAATCTATTCGGCTTGGACGGAGTGTCTCAGCTACTATAATGCATCAATGAAGAGTTAATTGAAAAAGAAAAAACTTTTTTTTTAAGATAGTTCAGCGAAATAGTTTAGAAATGTTACGTCAACTTCATGACGAAACTATATCTTATATCTTAGTATTCTAAATGAAATTAGGGTTAGAGTAGCTAATTTAGCTCACGTTTGTTCATAGAATTATTTTTTTTTTTTTTTTTTTTATTTTTTTGTTAAGTATAATTTAATTAAGTTAGTGTCTCAGTAAGTGTTTTAGATGTTTTTTTAAAAAAAATTTTGTAAAATATAATTGTTCCTAATATCAAATTTAATATAAAAAAAAAAAAAAAAAAAAAATTAAATTTTAGTTAAAAATAAAAAAAAAAAAAAAAAAAAAAAAAATAATATACATTACATTAAAGATTTTTATGATTAGAATTTTTGTATCTTCAGGGTGATTTTAAACTATTACATACTTGGATTTGAATTTTTTAAAAAAAAAAAAAAAAAATATTTTTTTTTAATATTGTAATTTTGAGTCATTTGTTTTTTTTAAAAAAGGCAATGCCATAATTTAATTTCGGAATCCCCTTCTTTTTCTGAAAAATGATAAAAAATATTAGAAAAAAATTTAATTCAATTATTTCAATCGCACTCAGTAATTCTAACTAGAGATAGGCAGCATTTTGTCCTTAGGATGATAGAATCATAACCGTATTTGTAGTAGGATGGCGCTGGTTATATACCAGTTTGCAATTGAAACGGACCACTAATTTTAGGTTTGGCACGAGTCGCGTATCAGTGCATGTCGTTGGAGACGATGATGTCCCGAAATGCATACTTTTTATATGCCATTGGAGGAGTGCACGATTACGCTGCCGTCCAGGACTGGTAGCTATATACTAGTTTAGGCCTCTCGAGAGGTCAATTGAGGAGTGGACACCCGACGCCTGACATGACCGTGGGATTGAGGGAGCTATTGAGGTGTCTTACTACCCTCCGTGACTGAACATCGATAAGTCTCATTGCTGAAGCACTTTGCTGGAGGCATACCTTCAATGAGCTCCTCATGAGTAGACGAGATACAGTAGGACTTAGAGGTACCACGGATGGCATACTCATGAATGCTGTATTCACCAGTTCTTTTGATCGAAGAAAGTCCCACCGGTACACTCTTCACAGTCTAGTGCACTGTGCGGTGACCAAATAGCTCTAGGCTAGGAGAACATGCAGGCAGAAGATACGGACGCTTGAGCAATAATCGCGAATGCGCCTTTTGTGGTTAAATCCAATGCACGATCTACCGTAATGGTCCAAATCAAGGAAGCGTATTGCCAAGTTGGCTGGGGTCCATTGCATACTACGCTTCAGCTCCATCGGCTTGCTTTATAAGCGACTTTCTTCAGGTTTCAAGCCTGTCTCATCGAAACTTGAAACTGTCATATTCGGTCGCTTCATCGAGTATACTTATGGGTGTAACCACTGTCTCATTTTGGCAGATAATATGTTACTATCATCTTGTATGGGCTTGTTAATCTAAAATGTTTCGGGTGGCAGATGGTCAGGATATCAGCCAATATTGAGTGAGAAGAGGCATAGCTAGACTTGTGCATTGGAGGCTTATGATAGATTTACTTTAGGCAGGGGATGTGAGTATTTTAGATTTTAGGTTATTCTTATTAAGTTATGTAACTTATTGCTGTTTGTTAGACTTTTATCAATTTATCTCTGTTAATATTCAGTGGATGCCCTATAAGCTCAACTAGGGTTGTTCAATAGTGAATCCCAAGATACTAGGTCCCCGACATATGGCGTTATAGAGGGTTGTTATGACATTGATCTATTTTGTGTATGCGAGTGCGCGTAGATGGAGTATGGTCCGCTACCACGCTTGTGGGTACGCGATATTGATCACGCGTGCCGCACCGCGACATCGAATGCCTTCTTGCGATACCTTCGAAAGAGGCAGACGGTCTAAACGTGATCCCGATTAATTTTTCCAGTTACACGTCTTAAGTAGGCACCATCCTAATCGGCGTAAATGCGCACCACAATCAATGCATGATCTCGCGTATACGTTCCTAGACCCTCATAGATCGTGTGTACTATGTTGGAGTGGTGCATGAGCATAGGAGAAGATTCTTATCGCCTGAACTCTACCTCGGTGATCCCAGAGCAGTTGCAATCCCGATCGAGGTGACATTGAGAGGTCCAGGGCAGGTTGTAGACATGGATCAGGTGCCCGATGTTTCAGACAGGCGTCGTGTTGAGAGGAGATCTCGTGTCGGGACACGACAGAGCCAGTGGCTTGAGGGGAGGTGGCGTGAGGATGCGAATTGATGCGAGGAGGAAGACGGGGTCGATGATGACGAATAAAACACTACGGTCGTCAGGGTCCCGACAAGGAGGAAGGGTCCAAAAAAGCCCATGAAATAAGTTGATGACTCATCGTGATATATTTCCACAAAACGTCGCACATGCACTTGTCTTCAACACACTGCAGCACTGTTTGCATCGTCGCATCTACCACACCTAATGACCTATCCATGACAACTCATTAATATATTGACTCCTCTTGCATACATTCCACAGAAAAGTACACACAACTTCTGCTTAGAATACCACAACTCTCCGGGTATCGTCGCTGAACAAAATGTGCTTCTATCCGCATTCTGGCCAATACCTTCTATCGGCACACGCCATCAGGCTCGCAGTATGAAAGCACAAATAACATGATAATTTAAGCATTATAGGTGGATCACTATAAATTGACGTGGCCAGACATGTATTAGGTCCATTATACCTTCTTATATCCCAAATATCCTTCCGCTAGTGAAGAGTGATCCGAACAACCATGTGCAACCGTTTCCAAACTCCGTTTAAGACGACTTTCTCTTTATCATGAAACTGCTAACCAACTTGGAGCAAGTAGAACCTCTTGTCTCTATGTGAGTGTCTCTAGCCCCAAATCCAGGTGCTAATCTGGTAACCCCCCTACTATATCATAGCTTCCAAGTCTAAGTTCGAAAAGTGCGGGGGGTAATGCTTGTCATGAAACCACTCTAATCCAAAAACTTAAACTGATGGAAATGCAACGATTATCAATAGTATTAATTCTAATATTCCCTCTCAAACAAGAGCCTTTTGGGTTTGTTTTGATTTTGGTATTCAAATAACACAAATTTTTTTTTATTTGCCTTATACTATTTTTCACTTTTGGGATCACCCAATAGGTGCAGTAATGGGGGCGGGTGGAGGGGGCGGATTTTTCCCTAACCACCCGGCCCCGCCCTCCTTATCATCCACTACTACCTGCCCACCCCTATCCCTGTGGGTAGTAGGCTGCTCTACCCTAACCCGCCTCCGCAGATACCTGTTCCCTACCCGTCCCTATAAAAAATTAGTAATATTTTATTTTTTACGTTATTCAAAATTAAGAAAAATTTAAATTCATTACTAAATTAAAACAAACATAAATTCATAACAATGTCAAATACTTGAAATTTAAAAAGCTAATGTTTGATCACTAAAAAACAAGTTAATCTACACGTTGACCATGCAATCGTTGATTTAAGATGAAATTATATTTAAGGATTATTTTAAAAATTAACTTAAATTTATAATAATTGATTGATAAAATTAATATGTTATGCATTGTTTGTTTTTTCTAAAAATTTAGTATTAATGGCTAACTCTAAAATAGTTTATTAACAATGACTTTAATTAAAAAAATAAAAAAAATAAATTACAATATATTACTGAATGTGATCATAATAATATAGTAATAGCTAAATCTACCAACAAACATATTGGCTCATTATCACACTCTAATAATTAATATAAGGCTATTAGCAACCTACTTATAAATCTTATAAAAATCGCACTGTCTTTAATTCGTGCAAGGGGTTATTTATCAAATAAACTTGAATATAATACACACAATTTTTTATGAAAATTTTTTTTTTTTTTTTGCAAGAAATCATGGAAAATATCAACTTACCTTATAATCCATAAGACACACTTCCTCCTATGTCAAGCCTCGTGTTGTTTTTGTCAATTGGACTGAGACTTTTATTTAATCTTATAATTCTTGTCTTTATTTTCAACTTTTTCATTACATAATCAATCATAGGTAATAATACTGTTGATAGAATCGTAATTAGTATTCTTTAGGTATGAAAATAATAAACAGAGAATCTATGGCTGAGGTACGAATTTTCTAGATGATAAATATTGTAAACAATTTCACTATAATCTTTATATATTATTAAAAAAAAAAAAAAAAAAAAAAAATAGTTAACAAATATTTTCAATGATACTTAACTCAAATATATATGTTATTCTTTGAAAATATTAAAAAAAAAAAAAAAAAAAAAAAAAAAAGAGGGATATATAAATATTATAAATCTTATTGCTTATATTAGGAGCATCATAAATGCTACATTATTATTATACACTTAAATATATATTCATGTTATTATTAATCCTAGATACTTGCTATAATTATATGCAAATTGTAGAAATTCATTGAATGTAAATAAAATAAAATAGATAACTTCAATATTATTTTTTTTCCTTTTTATAAAAAAAATTCATTGCTGTAATATAAAATGTTAAAATATTAATAAAATATGAGTCAGAAAACTAAAAACATATTAATTTAAATTCAATTATTATCTATTAATCTTGTGTCATAGAATACTTTATAAAGATTTGAATCATATCTTTTTTATTCTAAAAAAAAAAAAAAAAAAAAAAAAAAAAAAAAAAAAAAAAAAAATAGTTAATAAAAACCACATATAGATTCTTTTGTACATTTTAAAACTCTTCCTCATCATCATAATAATTATTTTTAAAATTACATTTTACCACTCAAAAAAAAAATATAAAAAAAAAAAACTTATTATTATTATTATTATTTAATTATTATTATTGATTATTATTTTATATGATTAATTAAAAAAAAAAAAAAAAAATTGATATCAAATAATGGGGTCAGTATTAATGGGAGCATTATTATAATGATCGTCTCTCTATAAATTCATCGCACGTTGAACGAGAATTAGAAACTATACCATTGAATATATTAGGAATGATTAAACTAATCGATAATAAGTTGTTAATAACGCATATATTAATTTGATATAATTATGAAGATATTTTTCTATCTCAAAGCTGGTACGATCACCAGTTTGATATTATCTATGGCTTTTTTATGAATTTGTTATGAGAGTGAATTGTAATATAATTAAAATAAATTAATTTGAGAAAAAGTCATGTATATATATCTTTTAGAGTAGTTGTGTTATTTGTTGTCTACTCTATTCATTTATATTTTGTATTGGATTTAAAAATTTTTTTATTATTCTTTTTATATTGCATTATATTATCAAATCATTTATTGTTGTTATACTCATATAAATATATAAAAATGATTTTTTTTTTTTTATTAAAAGAAAAAGAAACTTTTAGCTCTTATTGTATAAACATAACGATTCGTTACTATCTTATATTTAGCAAAAATATCTTATCACATGTATTAATATTTTTCCTTGTATATTATAAATTTATTTCTTATATTTATATGTATTAATTTTTTTTAGTTTTTTTTTTTTTTTTTTTTTTTTTTAGTAGTTTATATTTAAGTTACTAATATTAATGAAGTAAGTCCTTTTGCATTTCATTATAGTCATATCAAATTTGATTCGATGTTACGTAAATCCACTAAAATAGGACCACAAGTCAAAACGTGTAATTTATTTTCTTCCTAGTGCAAAACTTTACTAACAGTGTGAGGAATATAGAAAATAATATTAGCTAAAAAAAAATCCAAAAAAAAAAAATAAAATCCATATCAGAGAAAAATACACAAAAAAAAAAAATTTTGTCTTTTATGTCCATTTATTTATTAGTTGATATATATATGATTAAAACTGACGTGAATACATATTAATGAATTAATTATTACATCGAATAGAGAATCATAACTATATCCTCCTATATATAAATTCATATAATTCAAATTATTATTATTTATTATTATTAATTATTATTATTTATTATATTTTTATTATATTATATTGTATATATTGATGATTAATTCATGTTGATAATGATACCCTATAAACATCTAACAATTAAATACTAAAAAATAAAAAAAAAAAAACATATATAATTAAAAATACTGTCTAAAAATAATAAATTAAAAAAAAATTATTTAATGATATATAATTGCTTAATAATTGTAATATTCTCAATCTTTATCGGTTGTATCAATTTAACTCTATCATTATATTCAATTAGTAGTTCAATTATTTTTATGAAAATTTTTGCTATAATTAGGTTATACTTATGAGGATTATCTTGTACTTAATCGTTATAATTGAACTTATGAAAGATATTATTAAGTAATATATTGTTTATCTATCAAAAAATAAATCAAAAAAAAAAAAAAAAAAAAAAAAAGTGATATATAAATATATATATATGAATATTATTTTATAGTAAAAATAGATAATAATATATTAAAGATTAATTTGATATTAATTTGAATAAAAATATGTTCTTAAAATATATATCATTATATATTCATGAGCTAATTTAATGTATTAAATGTATATATTATCTATATTATTTATGTACCGTTATCATGATATTGTGATTGATTGTTTTCTGTGGTAGTTTACTTAATAAATGATTTAAAAGTAGATAACATAATTATGTATATTATAATTTTTGATTTAATTATATTAACTATTTTATCATAATAATATTAATTTGATATAATTTATATGAAAGTTCTAATGAAAAAAAGTTTCTTAAAATAATATAATCATACATTATTTATGAGCTAATTATAATACAATTAAAAATATTATTATATCATAATGTCTACTTACTATATTAATATATTCATTATTTTTTATAGATAAAATCGGTTTTTATTGGCAACTAAATTGTATTTAGGTCAACGAAAATCATATGTTTAGGTAGAGATTTTTTATCAAATATAATGAAACTACAAATAAATAAATAAAGGATAAAAATAAACTTAAATAATATATCTGGCACCACTTCATTTTATTAATTATTAAATTATTTAAAAATAGTATGTCCACAAAAAATACTCATAATATATAAATTGAGGAAATAATTTAAAATTTTTTAATTATAATTTAATTAAATACTAATATTAAAACCAAATTACTTAAACAATATTGAATTTATTCTAGTTCTTAGTCACGTATAATATAGAGTCATTCTCGTAACGATAACCAACTGAAATAATATCGTAAATATCAACATTTAGAATTCGTGCAAATTCAAACCATCCTCTTGTTAAATAAGCTTCATCATCCGCTATCCATGCATTGCGGCAAAGTATAGAATTGCCAAATCGAGAAATCAAACTAACCCTTATTCCTCTCAATGGCATTGCATGCATGCAAAAGAAAGCCGGTAATTTCTGAAAAAAAAATCACAATATGTTATAAAATTATTCTAATAATGAACAACTTAAAATAAAAAAATTTAAATATATTATCGATCGTTGAAATTGCATATCCGAGTTTGTCATGAATTTAGCAAAACTAAACTTAAACCGAGAGAATTCAATCTCATTATGTGCTCCACTTTGAAAACTTTTGGACAGACGTAAAAAGCATGGAGGGGATGGAACTTGAACTTGCCCTATAAAATTCCGTGGATGCAATTTCTCAATCAAAAATCGAGCTCCTCCCAAGAAAGCTAACTTTAACCACATTCCATTAGGTTGGTCATAATAGGTGAGTAGATCCAACCATTTTTCAGTAAAGTAGAGATTATTGCCCCTTCTTTGAATGCTTACATCCATGTAGTTGGAACCTGAATTAGTGAAGACAACTCGATGAGGTATTTCATGGATGTGATGCATTATAAATGATTGTGGTAAAAGACAATCGAACTGGAACATTAGACGATAAGAATAACTTAGAATAACAATAATTAATAAATTATTAAAAGAATAATATAATAGAATGAATATACAAAAAATATTATAAAAAATTATAAATCGTACCTTAAAAGGATCAACTTCAATAAAAAACGAAGAATACATTCTTATTCTATGAAGTAGTAAAAAAAATACTAAATATAAAATTATGAGCTGACTCTCAAATTTAGATTCATGTACTACAAAAAAAATATTATTTATAGACCTTAGTAAAACAAAAATAAATATGTAAATTACTTATTATTAAGACAATTTTTTATTATGTACAGTAATTACGTATTATAATTGATAAATAGTTTAATAGTCCATTAAATATATTAATATTGATTTGATATAATTTTTTTTTTTTTTTTTTTTTTTTTTTAAGATATAATTATATATTATATTATTAATATTAATATTAATATAATAATATATTATAATAAAGGCTTTTTTATAAAATAGTTTAGAACTAGATGAAAATTTCTCATTGTTTGGAGGGAAAAGTGGATCAAAGAGCGACACTCACCGCTTATTAGCAGGAGACAAAAACTCAGTTATTAATCTATAATATATTAAAACATAATAAAGAATTGCATCATTAAATATAAAGGGGGAGTTCTTCAAATTTCATCTTTATTCGTTGATCCACATTTGTGTATCTTTTCTAGCATTACTAGCCATAAAATTATCTTAAAGAAGCTACTTTGAAAAAATTGAAAAACTAAGCAAACCATTATAGAACACTTATCGGGCCTATTTGTTCAGACCGCGAAACCTGACCTTAGACAATTGAAACTTATTACACTTTCGACCAATGACTTATACTCAGGTAAAATTGGGTGAAAAACCGTACTGTTAACATTATTTTCTTGTAAGTTAGATGTGAAATATTATAATTTCCAAGACTCGAACCATTATTTTGACATGGTAAATTCACTTAGAAAAATATAACAAAGAACGCAAGCATTTCTAAATTTAAAGCACAACCACAATCACGATCTATATTGTCTAATACAAACAAACAAACAAACAAAAGCATGTCCCATAGTGGGGTCGCTATATGGATCAAACGACGCCATTGGGCTCTGTCATGTATCATGTCTACAAGAGAGCTAGTTTACATGTAGATCTCGTTTGACCACTCTCATGATGGGTCTTCTTAGGTCTTCCTCTGCCTTTCTACCCCTTTGTCCATCTTCCATCTCATCCACCCTCCTGCCTGGATGTTCTATCAGCTCTTTCTCACATGTCCAAACCACCTGAGACGCGATTCAATCATCTTTCCACAATGAGATGCTCGCCAACTCTCTCCCTTATATCTTCTTCCTTATTATATTCCAATCTCGTATACCCACTCATCATCTCAACATCTTCAGCTCTGCCACACTTCAGCTTTGTTTGGCTCCCCTTTAAGCGCGCCCAACACTCCGTCCAATCAGCATAGCCGTCTTATGCGGTGCGAATAGAATTTACCTTTAAGTTATTAAAGGCAAACTTTTTTTCGCATATAAAACCAGATGCCTCGCCATTTTGACCAACCTGGTTGGATCCTAATGACTTACATTGATGTTCAATTTCACATTATCCATGGTGATAGATGCACCCAAGATACTTTTAAAAGCTTTTAATTTTCGTAAGGGATGTTTCTCCAATTTTCAACCTCTATATATGGGTGTTTCCACTTCTCAGACTGATCTTACATTTCCAAGTATATTCCGTCGTTGTGGTACGGGCTTATGCGCAGAACATCACACTTCTAGAGCTTTCTTGATAAGTCCAATCTTCTTATTTAGGGCTTCCCCTGACTCTCCCATAATGACGAATCATCGCAAAAAGCATGCACCATGACAGGCTTTTGGATATGCTCTGTGAGGTACTTTTAAGACTAATGTGAAAAGGTATGGACTTTAGGATAGTCCTGTGTAATCTTTTACCAATAGGATTCGCTCTGATCACACCACTTGAGTCATTTCCACACTGTTGTGGCTGCCCATTAATACATGTCTTTAATTGCCCGAAATATATGCGATCCCTACCTCACTCTTTCTTAACCTCTTCCTATAAAGACCTCCCTTGGTCACCCTATCAATAGCCTTTTCCAAATCAATAAAACACCAGTGTAGATCCCTTTATTCATACGATAACCTCTCCATCATCCTTTCTTAATAGGAATAATCGGCTCTCAGTTGGTAGATCATGCTGTTCTGGCAGTAATCCAATATTGCGTTCTTCTTGTTACTGTGTTCGTTTTCATCAACCTACCGTGTTCTATCACCCTTCCCATAACTGCATAGTATGATCATAAGCTAACCCTCTATAGTTCTGCCGCAAACTGTTTTAATATCCCCCTTATTCTTGTATAGGTATCTTCATAGGTGCTCTTTCTCCACTACATACAGGCATCTTCTCTTGACCTCTATAAATCTCATTAAAAAAGCTTGGTTATACCAATATGATCTGCCTTATCCTCTTCAGCCGCTTCCAAACCAATACATTTTCGAGATATTATTAGAGCCTACTGCCTTCCATTGTATTACGTTTAGACCTTTTTTACCTCGAAGTCTCGAATCTATCGATTAGTAGCAAAGATTTTGATCTTCTTCCCTTGTGCTAATCGACCAAGGCTCGGAAAGAGTCTTTCTGTCCCTCATTAAATAATGTAGACAGAAGAAAAGAAGAAAAGTGACGAGAGGAAAAACGGAAAAGTGAAGAGAGGAAGAGTCTTATCCACCTTCATTATCTGTCTCCTTTTGAGCAACACCTCTCCATCCTTATCCTTATGCCTTAACCTTGATCAAACTCTCGTTCTTCTTTCCCGCGTCTTGCAATTCTATATATACCTTTCTCCTTCTTTCGTGGCCCAAAGAACTGTAGAGACCCTCATAGCCTCTTGTTCTTGCCTTCACCTTACAGCCACTTTTGTCTCTCTTCTTAGTTATATTATATTTTTCCTCATTTATCTGCATGGTTCGGCATAAAGACCACTCTTTTAAAGCATTCTCTTTTGTTATCTTTATCTTTTCTTTTACTGCATTTCCACCACTAGGACTCTTGTCCCTTAGGTCCTATTCCTTTAGATTCACCAAAACTTCTTTGTGCTGTTCCTTCTAATAACTTCTTCATCTCCCTCCACTTCTCTCGCGGCGGGTTTCATTTCCCATTTTCCCCACTTTTTTTGCTCTCCTTCTCCACCCGTTTGGGATAGCTTCTTTGTTCCTCACCTTATCATCCGCCAATCACGCGTCTCCTCTGGGATTCTGTCGATGATGTCTTTTCCTCACTTTTGCTCAATGCGAAAATCCATACGAGCACCCCTAAGTTGTGTTGACAATCTCCTCCCGGGATAATTACAGTTAATGCAAATTCCGTTCGACTTCTTCCTCAACAAGAAGAAAGTCGATTTGAGAGCTTGTCATGCCACTCTTATAGTGTTATAAGTGTTCGTCTCTCTTTTAAACATTGATTTGCCTGATGAGAGATCAAAAGTTGAGGAAAAGTCCAAAATAGTTTTACCCTCGCATTGATACCCCGAAACCATGGCCTCTGAATACTCCCATACTCAGTCACTTCCTCTCCCAACATGCGCATTTAATCTCCTCCTAAGAAAATCTTATCTCCCAAAGGTATCCTTGAACCAAACTCTCTAGATCCTCCCAAACCTTATCTTGTGTTGTTCGTCCGACCACTTGCGTGCATAGGTGCTAATCACATGGAAAGCACCTCCCTCCACCACAAGTTTGATAGAGATGATCCGTATCTCCACCTGACATCAACTACGTCCTTCTTCCACTGCTTATCCACAATATTCCAACTCCATTCCTATTCTTCACCTTTCCTGATACCAAAGTTGAAACCAGAAGTAGCCAACTTCTCCTCACCGCCCCCTTCGTTTCTTGAGGCACATATATGTTAATCTTCCTCCTTGTCATGGTGTCCACCAACTCCATGACTTTCCTGTTAGAGTGCCTATGTTCCATGTCCCAAATCTTCAACCTTTTGTCGCTTCGACCTTTACCTTTACGCTTGTTGATACTAGCTTATTTACCCTCGTCCGTTCACGAAACGCGAGAGCAAACCTTGTCATTTAACACTACATTCGA